>JAIPRK010000753.1:0-139540 GCA_025469195.1 Chaitophorus viminalis | reverse complement strand
CGTTCAGAATCGTTATTCGTATACAATGATATCTATCATTGCATTCAAATTTAACAAATCCATTGTAATAATGACCTATCCTATAAACGAGGTACACTCCATCCCCAACTGTACAGCAAAGCGAGGCACACCCGTTTTTTTTATATTTTGTCGCATTTCTTATAATTTTTTCAAGTGTGGAACCCTGAGAACAACCAAGTGGGTATTTTTTCACTTATGCGATATTGTATAAAAAAGCCTATAAAGTTTAATTTAATTAATTTTATATTGAATTATCAAAATAAAAAAATTATTAATTACAATAAATAAAATTCTATATGATAAATTCTATTTTTTTTTAGTAGAGCATTTTTTTTTTCGTCAATAAAACTATTAATTATTTCATTTATATCGTCATAAGAATTTTATATTTTTATATTGCATTTAATCTTCAAGAAAAGAATGGTTGGTGAATGTTTGCATCTTTTTTTATTTTTTGTACAATAAAAGTACTTTATAAATAGAGAACTAAAAATATGACGCGGAGCTTGCATAGGTAGATAGAATATAGAGACTTATATATCACTATAACAACATTAAAACTTGATTTATTATAAGTTATAACGAACTGCCCAAGCTGGTATGGAAATGAAAATCGATGGTATTAGTACGCATTCGACGTTTTGTAAGATTTATCAACTTATCTCACTCGTGAAAGAGTAATTACGGTCGAAACCCGACAGCCTGTTAATTCTAAATCTGATTGGTTAAACTTTTAAGATGTTCGTACAGTGTATACACTTCGGATTTGTTGATGTCTGACATTGTCTTTAGTGATTTTTCTAAGTATTCTATCAGCTGCTTTGTGTCTTACCACGTACACATCTTATCGGAAAATCTGATTAAAAATATAACTTTGTAATTATTGAAAAATATAGTTAGCTTTCAATTTTTCTGATGATATAAACTCAATATTTTAAAATTATAATATAATAATTTCTTAACATTCTGTAATCAATGAATTCGTATATTTATTCGTTGACATTTTCCGATTAAATGTAATACAAACTATGTAAAATAACATATTAATATTCTATAGGATATATCCAGATTAAGTTTGGCAAAACGCAAAAAAAAAATCTGATAAATTCGAAGTGTTTTTTCAGTAAGTTTAATATGTCCAACTATAATGTGTATTGGCTGGTTCCTGGTTAACCAGTTAGAAGAATAGTTAGTCTTCGATAGATACATGTATAATATATATGTATATATATATATGTTGTATAATCATTACTCACTGTCCCTTGTTTTTTAACCACTTGTATGGTCCTAATGTGAAAATTAGCTAGTTCTTCTTCATGTAATACTGATATATTGAGATCGCCGTAGTTCTCACTGTTCACCTTGGCCGACGGCCAATACTGTATACACATGACCTACAAGAAAAAGGAAAAAAATCGGATCAAAATACGGTTCCTGTACGTTATTTTGTAATAAATAATTGAAACACTATAGAGTTATAGAGTTTATTTATATTTAGAGCAATATTTTCCAATACGTTATCGTTGTGATGTTTGCCTAAAGTTGAATGTGAATTGTTCTGTATAAAATAGTTAAATTATTGCAGGAACGTATTTGGGATGCACGTTGGAAGAACTGAGTATGTGATTAGTTTATTTAACTCTTCGGTGAATTTTGACTATATTTTTGATTGGAAATAAGAGATAAAAATACGTCTATAAATGTTGTTGAAAAAAAAAAAATCATCGATGGTTCATTAGTAATATTGTTATACATTTAAGCCAGTCAGCCAGTGAATTATATGTTAGAATTATTTTGTAACATAGAGTAGTATATGAATTCGCAAAATTAAATCGATAAGTAGTTACAAAAATTTAGGTTATTAATGTGTAATAATTATACTAAAGGTAACGCGAAATTCAGTATACTATGCCATAGAAATAGTAACTACTTATTAGAAATGGTATCCTTGGTCACTTATAGGTAACGGTTAGTGGTTAAAGGCTATACAATTTTTGGTCGTAGCATAAAAAATGAGTCAATACATAAAGCTTTGAAAACTAAGGAAGCCGAGGGAATTTGTTCGCAGTTTTAACGTGAAAAAAGTGGTATAGAAATGGGTTTTTTTTTCGTATTAGTTCACAACTTTTATTACACAAATTTGAGCACTGTGTTCTCATATAGTAATAAACCGTTTAGATGTCAAACCATATATGCGTCTCGTACCTTGATAAAGTCGAAAGTCTTGGTCAACATGACAATACAACACGCGTTTTCTTGCCATATCATGCGCCAAAAATCGTTGACCGTGTTCTCGGTAGGCCCTTGGGTGACGATGTAGGCGTTCGGTTTTAACAGGCTCTGCAATTTATACGTGTAAGTAAGCAGATGATGATATGATGTAGTAATATAAAATATTGTATAGATAATATGCTTGCACGGTTAGTATTAACTTTTATGACAGTATGTGACCAGTGATAACTAGTGCACAAGCGGTCTTATCAACCCCCACACGAAACGTGATATAGGGTTGTATTGTTTAAGTGTCATCGTGTTGTTATTGATTCAGTACACCTATATTATATATACAAAAAATTCACGATTAAGCCACTTGAATGAGGTGCATTATTATAATAAGTATTATTCAGGCCCAGGGCCTAAA
The DNA here is from genome assembly GCA_025469195.1 of Chaitophorus viminalis. Classification (NCBI taxonomy): domain Eukaryota; kingdom Metazoa; phylum Arthropoda; class Insecta; order Hemiptera; family Aphididae; genus Chaitophorus; species Chaitophorus viminalis. The sequence goes on along the minus strand of JAIPRK010000753.1, from coordinate 136,878 downwards.
ATTTTCAATTATTCATTCGTACTATTATTGATTATAAATATATTTATTAGTGTTTAAAAATCAACGATACTATACACCATACACCATTATACACTCGATTTTAAATAAAAGTTTGTAGCTTGTGATGTAATCTACCGGTTAAAGCGATGAGCCCTATGTCTTTTGAAAATTAAATTAAATGTATCATAGAAATGGTGTAATTTATTTTTGCTATCAATTTAAGCCAGTCATATGATATTTGATTTTGTACAAGTAACTGTTTTTGTGACTCCAGCGAATAGAATTCTTTTAAACACTTTAAATTATCATATTATACACAATTTACATTTTTTGTACTAATAGTGCACCCAGTGCGCTGTATAGGTAACATATACAATATCTGGTATTGTTATTATAATGCTGCACAGAGTTTTATCGTAAACATAAGTGCGCATAAGTAGACAAGAGAATTGTGGTGAATGGAGGGAAAGGGATGGAAGATAATGTACAGAAAAGGGTTCGCTGGGTTATGTAGAAAACGTAAACGACTCGCGTTAAACAAAGTTCGGCAGCCCACGTTTAATATTGGCGCTCGCGATGCATGTTGTTCGCCAATGTGCACACAATAATAATAATAATAATAATAATAATAATAATATATAGTTTCAGAGGGGGAGGGGTGTGTGAATAATATTCTATGTGCATACTGTATATATACCAATACTCGCGGTACTGAAGGTATACAGCGGGCCATTGTGTGTAATGAACGATGAGACGAAGGCAACATTACTATATGCGGCGGCTTTCGGAGTTTGCACAATAAGGACAGGGTTCCTGCCCACAATAAACCTATACACGATAATAAAACGCACATGTGTGTTCAGGTACTCGTCCGCTGTTTGTTCGAGTAGTAATTAATCAAAGTGTTGCAGTTTGACACGTGCGAATTTCTAATACGCGCATACACACATTATAATATTATTATTACTATCGCATCATTATCATTAAATAATTATAATAATTATATTATAATACATACATACGAATTTCGTCGAAATCATAAATTTATATTATATAACAACTAAATGGACCGCGGCACACACACAACGGCGTTTGTAATAATAATGTCATTCGTTAATTGGTAAACACATAATAATAATAAGTATCAAATGAAATTACAATACTAAAAAGTAGAGGTACCATATAGTCAATACTTGATAATTGATTTACTATTAATACCTAGTACGTACTATATTATTAAACATTGCCCAATACATCTACTGGCATCATTGCTAAGAAAGGTCGGCTATATAGTAGCAAGCGCAACTATATCTATTTATATTGTAGTTGTTTAAAATCAATGTATATGTAAGTATACAAATGTAGTATTATTAATAACCTCTCATATAGTCATATTGCTGTACATTCAAACGATATTCATCAGTATTGGTATCAGAATTCGAAATCATATTATTAACACAAGACTCTTATGAAATTGAGATGATTAATACGATGATGACGACAATGACAACATATTATATAATTTCGTTAATTGAGGCATGGATGCATGGTTATTTCATAGTGTGTACAATGACATAACAGCTATATATTTGGTAATTAATTCGTATACCTATTGTCAAACGTTGATACAGAATTATTTTAGGGGAAATAATAATCATCTTATTTTATAAAATATTAAATACATCTCGGCTCATTGTAATAATATATAATTACAGATTGTACAAACTTCTAATAAAGCATAAAAACAGAACCAGACGGGGACTCACTCTGCTGGACAGTAGAGGCGGGTGCACCTTAGTTTATAGGATAGGTCATTATAATGGATTTTTTAAATCTGAATACAATTCTAGTTATCATTGCATACAAAAAACGACTCTGAACAAAGATAATTTGTTAGAATAGTCTAGAATAGGTATATTATATATTATATTTAAATTGGAATAGTATATAAATATTTGTTTTTCAGACGCTTATAGAAAATAATTATGCCTATGTATTTCAACAATTTTTAAATGACAGTAAGAACAAATTTTGTGGAAATCTTTTATTAAATTTTCAAGTATTTTGTCCCAGCCAATTTTTTTTTATCAACCATTATAAAAAAAAAAATCGAATATTTCAAATGCCTATAGTTGCTTAAAAATCGGTATAATATTTTGAAAAAAAAATTACTTAATTAACTACTTCGAAAACTTAACTATGTATAGAAAACGCTAGTATAAAAATTTAATGAAAATTTCAACTATTTGTGGTTTTTCGTTTTTATAAAATATATTTTGTCAAAACGTGGTTTTGCGAAAAATTCCCGTTTTTTTGTAATTTTTCATGGTTCTTCCCGATGCTTTTGAAAATTATTAAAAATGTTCAACTATTGACCTGTTTAATATCAATTAGATTTATTTTACTTTCAGTTGCTGTATAAAGAAATCGAAGCATTTTAATGTCCCAAAATGTGATGATCCACACAAAAAAAAAAACACACACACACACACACACATCATTGTAAAACAAATACATTCCATCACTCCGTTCAGAATCTAAAATAATTAAATGCATCCCGGAAATAAGCTAGTTGAATTATAAATCCGATCATATTTCTAATATATCCAATCCTTCTAATATTTTCAATTCGTTAACAACCTTTTAAATCACGTGAATGAATTATTATCTATATAATAATACGATTTTCAAACATATCTTAATTACTGTAATACGTTTAATTGTTAAATTGATAAATAGTAATAATTTCAAAATAAGATTATACAAGCAACGTATTAGAATCACGTGATAAATATTAAATAAATACTCTTTGTTTTTAATCCAGTCTCAGACAAGTATATACGATGAACTTTTTTCTTGTAAATATGATTAGTAGTTGGTATTTGCTCGCATATATAAACTGTATTATATAAAATGTGTTTTGTGAAAATATTGAACGAAAATAATTTTTGTAATATGAAAACTTTAAAAAGTCACAAACTAAAGTTTTAATAGAGGAATCAAAAAAAAAAGAAAGCCATGCCTGTATAAATAAAAATTAAATTTTGTTTGTTGATAAATGAATTATTTGAGAACAGTAAGACCAATTTGAGTACATTTTTTTAAAAATGTTTATATAATAATCGGATTAAAGTTTTTATGAAAAAAAAAATTAGAAAAGGTTATATATATATATCTAAGATGGGAAAATTTGTGAAATCTGAAAGTACCTTTTATAGGATTTTTGTACGAACTCGGAACTCGCCATCATATGTGTGCAATGGATTTGCTGAAATTTAGCATACTTACAGAGTACTGATGACAACACTGTATTATTTTGTGATTTAACATCTATCTACGTATAATATTAAATACTGTTCGTTCTGTACTTCGAAATGTAAATAAAATAATGAGATTTATTGTGATTTCAAATTCAATCAAAGGAAATAAATTATTTAGTCGACATGAAACTGCGATTATGATTTAAATGTTAGAACAAAATTACGTAGTTCCAAATCGAACAAATTCCTGTAAGCACATCACACATTTCAGCAGCGTTCTCCAAATAGAATTTATTTCACATACCTATACAATTTTCCATAGGCGTATTTTTTAATCTACTCTTTCTAAAATCAAATATTTATCGGGTCACAATCGTTAATAAGTTCAATGATTTTTTTAGAAATATGACTTTTCTAAAATATTCTTATACAATATTTGAAGAGAAATATTTTATATTTGGACATGGTATAATACATCTGAAAAATATGAGAGACTTATAATAGTAAATATAATAGTAAATCAACCAACAAAATTTGAAGTCTAAATACTTTTGAGATGTCAAAAATTCAGATATTATAATACTAAGTTTGATTTAAACAAATATTAGGGAATATTCTCTATTTAACTGTCCATGGTCATTAAAAAAGAGGTTTACAAAAATTATGTTAAATATTTAAAAATCTTATTCTAAAATCTACGATTAAATCGTATTACGCGAAGTATTATAATACTTCGAGTTATAATTTATATTATATATTCGTTATATTATATTATTATTACCAGAGTATCGATCGGAACAACATAGGGAACTCCGGATATTGCAGATATCGCCATATCGGTTACGTCACTTTCAACACCTCCATATTACTTCTAATATCGATTCTTGCCACTGTATATAATCAGGCGTATTCCCATAAGTGCGTGAATTCACACAACACGGATACGTGCGGCAAAATTTAGTTGAAAGTAAAGATCTTTATGTTTGTTCATTTTTAATGTCATTTAGCAAGAAGAAAAAGTTAAACACAAAACCCGTGGATTAATTATACGCACAAATACACTCACAAGAGACTACATGGTAAAACGAAAACGCTTTATAAATTATAAAGCATGCTATGAAATTTAATGTATGTTGTATTATTGTAGTGCTATCTGTCTCAAATTGTCTGTCACAGCTGCAGCTGATTTCAATGCGAGGTATTTAAATGAGAAAAAAGTACGAGAAAACACTAAGTATACTGCCAACCAACCCGAACGGGCCTAGTTCGTGGACAGTATAGTTGTTACAATTCTAATTAAAAACGGGAAGATTTGCATACAGACTTCAAATTTTACGTGTGCAAAAGCTTTTATGTTGGTCATCACGTGAATTTTGAAAGACCTTGGGCATACATAATAAATAATAATATTATACACGTATGCATAATATTATTACAAACCACCGTCCTTTGTTAACTTCTACAATGACCCGACATGCGGGATCTACATTACAGCGATTCAAACTATAATTGATTACGTGGTCAATCGGACACGGACGTGTCAAAGTTTAAATCCAAAGACTCCATGACGAGCACGTGACGGTTATATCGCCGCTTCCGTTTTCCCGCAATAATAATAATATTAATTTCCGGTTGGAAATGGCACTAAGAGGTTAACTATATTCGTATATGCATAATTATTACTGTGCATTCTCTGCGTGATTCAAATCTGGAGGAATAAATTTAACCCTAAATGCAGACATTATTTATTTGCGAGGGTTTCTCGAAAATCAAGCTTACGTGGTAATTGTTAAACGATTATGGCTGTATATGATTTTTATCTAAAAGTGTTAAGCCCAGTCGACACTATGCCAATATTTGCTATCCAAATGGCATTGCCCAGAGTGATGTGGACATTATGTGGACACGTACCATTTGACAAAGTTTTGCCAACTGACATGTCATATCTGACCAGTTTCGATCCGCATCAAAGAAAGCCAAGTGGCAAAGTTAAGTATCGTTATAGTGCGGACGCGGCTTAAAAGATATTAAAATACGATTGTATTAAAAGAAATCCATTAAAACATCTGGTTCAATTCTTAATCCGTACTACTTGCAAATAATATTATGTTGACATTTAAAATTAAAAGTATACGTCGCGAATAATTCTGATCTATGCAATAATTTTTGGAAAAATTACTTCACTGAATTATAACTGACCTAATCTAACCTAACCTAACTCTGAAGTATAATTTGTATTTTAGATTTATAAAATATACAAAATCTATTTGGCGAAAGAATATACCCAACAAATTCCTCGATCGCTTAGAAACTAAAATTAGAGTTGTAGGTTTTGATTACGTAATAATTCATGTTAGAATGATTATTGAAGCAACCAAATTAATAAAGAAATAAAGTAGTGGCTAATTATTACTGTTTTTTGAGTGATGTATCCTTTAAATTTAGGATAGAGTGGGATCTTCTGAAAGTTTATAATATGATATGAAATTAATTTGTAACAATATTATAGCGTTGCGAACCATTAATAAATATTTTAAAGTGGTTTTTTGTTATTTCCTCTCGTTCAAATGTTCAATAGTTTGAAAAATTGATTGGCAAAGAGAAACTATCGACATTGTAAATACAGATACGCGTCTGTGTACGTTTAAAAAGCTATATGAACATTAGAAAGCACTTCGAACCGATATTATCTAGGCAAAAGCCACTGCCGTATCCAAGGGCGATGAGATCTTATCATCTGATCTGCGACAATTTCAAGAATTATTTCAAGAAAAATAACGGAAAAATGATTGATACCGATTTTTATTATATATATATTTTCACTTTTGAGTTATCGTTTTGCTATCAAGAGATTTTTATCTATTGGTATTTTTTAGTTGTATTTATTCGGCGCCACATTTTCAAGATGAAAACAAACAACTCTATTCATTTTAAGTTAAAAAGTTGTTTAATTTACCAGTTGATTCGCAGTACAGATTTACAGGGCCATTTATTTCTCAGACTTAAATATCTGACTAAATAAATTAATTGCGAAACAGTCTATATATTTTATCGACAGTTAAAAAAATAATCGTTCAAAATTTTCTACCATTTATCTTTGTTATTTTGGGCTTGCCCGTATTTTTTTTAAATAAATAAATAAAATTAGCTTTGTTTCAATTATTTTATCACGGTAATACTCAAATACAAACGGAATGTATAACTACATGAGAATTATTTGAAAAATGATTTCGAATATTGATCGTTCTCCGCGTTTAAAGAATAATTGTAATTTCTAGAGAAATGTAATGGTTATTCATGGCAATATGTTTTTCGTCAAAAACTGTTCACGTTGAACATTGTAGTTAGATTGAACGTATATATACTTTCGTAAAAATGATTTAGATTTTTGTTATTCATTTTGATTGCGTTGTTCTGTAAATTTGTTTATTCAAAGTCTCCCAAAATACATGAATTTCTTTAGTCTGAATTTAGTGCGTTCAAACTTTTTGCAGTCAACTCACACAAATAAAACGACTAATACACGAAATGAGCCATTCTAAAACTTGATCTAATAAAATATATTCTTGTATAAGTATATATATATATATATATATATATATATATATACTTATATTATGAATACATTGCAAATCAAATATAAATGTATTATATACACTGCAGTGACAGTGTCCGACAAAAGTTTGAGTTGCTTGATCGCAGAAGTATATTTTTTTATTGTTATTATAAAACAATTTTATTTAAATTTAAAACTATTATTGATTTGTCTTCTTAAAGTATTATGAGTAAACTAGGGTAGTATTGTAATTTGTAATAGTAGTCGATATGTAATTTTTGAAACAATTTCAATAACTATTAACTCTGGTTTAAATCAGAAATTATTATAAAATTCAACATAAACCATTATTTATTTATAGATTAGAAAAAAGAAAAAACGTAAAAACGTTTCGAATTTATACATGGTGCAGTTTTTTTTTTTTTTACTTTTAAAAACTTTTAGAAATTAGAATAAACTATTTTTGGAATATATATTTAATCAAAATGTTAATTATACTTCTGATGTACTAAATTAAAAAAAAGAGACATGTGATTTAAAACAGTTAAAACTTTGCAACGTTAATATTTTATTCGAAACTTTTAAAATTATTGCATTCAAATTTGTTATTTGTTAATAAAAAATAAAAAAAACGAGCATCGCTTTTTTTAAATAAAAGTTATAATGAAATTGTTTAGAAATTTAGATGCTATAATCTCAGGCAAATAGAAAATAAGGTGTGTGCTTTTTATTTATATATTAATTAATCTTGTACAACACAGCCTATAAGAAGTGTCAATGTGAACAAAAAAAGACGGACGGAGAGGAAATAGTTACAAAAATTTGTAACAATTTCTACTAAACATAAGTTGTATCATGTGAAATTAACCATACAATGCGTTTGCATTTTTTTAAACAATCATGATTATAAATTATTAATATTCACGAATGTATATATAGTGTGGGCTACTGCACAAATTTTATTACAGGACAATAAAGCTGCGTTTTTAATATCAAACTTAAAAATGCCCATTAGAAAGGGGAAAAAACCTTTCAGTCTATAGAATTATATTAATGCTCACTGCCACATAAAACGAATTTCATTACCGGATCCGGGTAAAACCATTTTTCTGCGAAATGATACATCCGAAAAGTTTTTATTAAAACCGCTCATGGTCGTCGCTGTTATAATACAACTCGGGTACGAATTATTGATTTTGCGCTTAATTTTACGATCGTAGAAGAATAATAATAATTTACGGTCAATTTTACTGCCGCGTACATCTAACGCTGTACCGTTTATATGCTTTATTTTTGTTTAATATGCTGGGGCGATAGTTATTTATTACTAAATACATTGTGTAGGGTGTAATACGGATTTTAAGGTGTTTTACCAGTAGGAGGCGATTCGGATGATATGCAAAGAATATGAAAATCAAGTGATTCAAATGTTTCCACGATGTGTTTGTAAAGGTATGGGACAACTTTATAATGTCAGATTTAAAAATCATATCGCTGTGCTTCTTTAAACGTTCTTGGTAGGAGAAGCAGTGAGGGTTTAGAATAACATTCATGCCTTCAATATTTGAGGAAAATTTTCCAGGATATTTTTTTTTCGGAGGATCGATTAATAATTATTATAAGAGATCTAGTGACTAATATCACCAGACCATGATTCAGTAGTTGGTTCGATATAGTTTATTCGTATGTACTGGTAGCACAGTAAAGTGGATTTAAATAGGCGCGAGAAGGTGATAAATTTTCACGACGCTATTTTGTATATAATTATTCTAAATATCGATACTACCCCTGTACAAATTTCTAATAAGCACTGTTTGACGTTTTAGGTTTGATATACATAGAGAGTAACATTACGTTTTTGTCCAGAATCAGCCGAGTCCCTTTTAAAGTTTAATAATTAAATTTTATCCGCTTACCTACACCAGATTGGGCAGTTTCGAGAGAGAGAAAGATGCAGGTATTAATCATTGCGCGCCCGCACTCCCTATTCTAATTAGCAGAATTTCGTGTCCGGACGAAAAATCTTGGGAAACATTTCGTATATACTAATATTATTATTATCGCCGATCTGTTAAGAACAGGTATATTTATGTTTAAAAAGATTCCACGTTTTTAGTTCTTTTCACTACCCCCTTCCCTTTTAATTAAAACGGCCAAAACGCAAAAGAAATAGAAGTGAAGATAGGTGGGGTGATGAAGAGAGAGAGAGAGAGAGAGAAAGAGAGAGTTGAAAAGGATAGAGCACAGCAGATTAAATTAAATTGGTCGAATAACAATGCAGCATTACGTGTTCTCACGCGGAAATGAATTTTACGGATTGTATTTTACACTGTTGTTACTTGTTACGACTTGATATTATATACATACAGTTTATAATTTACAGTAATAAAATGCGTACAACACGAGTGCATAGATATATACGGTACTACGTGAGAATAATAATAATAATAATAATAATAGTAAATATATTGTAATTATTATTGTTTTACGTGCCTATTATTTATTTTTTGTTTTATTTAAATTTTTTTTTACTTCCCGCTCTTAGCTCCAAATTTACATCATTCTACGATGTATTATAATATAATTGTATTAGGCTCAGGGTGTATACTCACGTCTACGTACGATGCGTTGATGTAATCCGAATCCGGTACGTCTGGCAATTGGTCCAAAACCACTCGGTTGTAATCATCTGAAAGATAAACGAAAATATATTTATTTAAATTATTATATGCATAGTACGTAATATACAATTGCCATTTATTTATTTATTTTTCACTAAGAGATTTTTACATTTCTAGTTGTATTACACATCAGTGACATCATTAAATTATTTTTTAACATTCAATATATATGTTAATGGTTTTGGAGCTTGGTTCATCGTGTTACTAAATACGTGGATGCCCAACCCGCTTGATTAGTGAACTAGTCCTATCTTCTATGTACTATGTAGTGACCAAAGGAATGGCTTAACCGGTGACCTATCAACCTCATCTTTGTGAGAGATAATCGTCAAGCCTTTTACAATTATTAGATTAAATCATGAGAGAAAATATTTTAATAGATGCACTATAGGCACTATTGACAACTCAAAAACGTATCTAATTATGGTAAAAATGATATGAATATAATTGCCTTGACAAAATGTTTTGTGTGTTATAGATATCAAGACACAAATTGTTTCGTAATGTTTATTTTGAGTACATATTTTTTAATTTTTGTTTGTATTAACAGTTTTCAGTGACGTACATCTTAGCACTTATTAAATAAGTTTTGATTAAGTATTTTTTAAGTACTACAAGTTCCTACTGTTCCGATCTTATTATTATTTTACTAATTATATGTTTACGTAAAAAAGTCAGTTGTTAGGTACTTTAACCGCTTTAGAAGTGGATTAAAGTAAAATTTAAATACAAATTAAAATCTGAAGATAAAGATACAATATAACAAATATTTTCCTCTTTTTCTATTTTATTTCATCCTTACACCAGTAGATATATATATAGCACCAACGTTTTAAGCTACATAGGTTCAGTAGTTTGATTTGGGGTGTTATTGTGTTAATAAGTGATGATATCTTCTTTATCTTCCTTTATATAATGTAGATTGTTAGTGTAAATGCTGGTTAGTGGTTTGATGTGTATAGATATTAGATAATGAGATAAATACTATACTTATTACAAAAGTTGAATAATTGTGAGTATCTTAAAATATATATAAACTATATACATTTAGCAGGGTGGTTAGCCACAATTGCTGATCAATACTACGTCTAACCACCGTCCGACATCGCTAGCTCTTGGATGGGTGACCACCCGAGTTTTAGCAACGAAACCATGCAACAGATAGACATGCGTGTTTCAAATACATAAAGTTTCCAAATTAACGTTACTATCTTATAACTATAATGGTTATAGTTGCCAAAACTTTAAATGAACAATAAAAAAAAAAAAAAAATGTTACCATGTATAGAAAACGCTAATTTAAATGTTTGGTAAAAATTTTAAGTGTATGCGGTTTTTCGTTTTTGAGTTAGAGCATTTTTAAAAAAAAAGAATTTGTCAAAACGTGGTTTTGCGTAAAATTTCCCGTTTTTTCAGAATTTTTTTTATCGTTTTTTTTTTTTGACGCTTTTAAAAAATATTGAAAAATTTTAATTTTTGACTTGCCCAAGTACCATGTACTTTCAGAAAAGTTGCTGTTGAATAAAATCGAAGCATTTTTACTGTCCCAAAACGTGATGATAGACACAAAAAAAAACTCCATTCAAAATCTAAAATGCTATGGAAAGGTTGCCTCATAATATGTTTTATGTGTAATTTAATAGTATATGGTATATCAATAATCTTTTGAATTATAGAACTAAATATTTTATTAAGAGCATTGAAATTAATTTATGACATATCTGATATTCCATGTTTAAAGTTTATAATTTTAAGATTAATTACCTGTTTATATTGGTTGAAATATTTTGATATATATTGTTGCAGTAAATTTAGGGGGCAATATGAGTATCGTAATTTTATTTCGAATGATTTACGATCATTTTATGGTAGAATTATTCAACAGTATAAAAATATAATATAATCAACATTCTTTAGTAATATAAGGCATCCGAATAATAGATAGAATAATTTTGTACCGTCTTAAATTAATATATTAATATTTTAGAATACTGTAGTGAATGAATTAGGTTTTTAAAAAGTTTTTATCCAGTTCGGTACACCTACACTCTATGTTCGCTGTAAAATTCTATTAAACAGTTCGTAATTAAAATAAATAAAATACAAGGTTTTATTTGCAGGATGACTGGTTATCAAAGGACTAAGTTATTTAAAGGCACTTTTAAGTTGCAATCAAATTTGCTCATATCTTAATGCAGAAATATACGCTGTACATAATTCCACGCATTAATAACATATAAAACGAAAAAGTTTCACAATACACGTATAACTGACGAAAAACTTGAATACAATCCAAAGTAGCTTATATAGCGATACGAATTCGATTATAATGTTAGGACGGTTAGAAAATGAACAATATTCTTATGTCGTGTACATAAAATTGGATCTTGAGTAAGGAATTTCGCATAAATTATTGCTAGTTTTTTTTACTGAAATACACATATAATGACATTGAAGTATATCGTTCAATAAAATATTACTCTTAACCACCGTATATAAAATTATAATTTCAAATATTTAAATTGTGTTTAATTTCATTCATGTGAAAAACTGAAAACAAAAGATGCGAAACATTGAAAAAATAAATAATAATAATAATAATAATAATAATAATAAAATACCACGCACAAGATTATAATTGTTGTACTATGTATATACACTGCAGTGAGCACGGCTAATATAAGATTAAGACGAAGGACTGAAGTAATAGTAATAATATTTCAATTAATATTCTCGGCACATATTTTAATTATTATTTATTTTTTGAGGACTCCGTTATCTCGCTAATACAGTTTCACGCGAATATAGACAGTAACTATAACGTCTGTTACGACTCGTAGTGGTATGAGCGGATAAGTAACCAAATATTTCAAAAGTAATATTGCAGCGTGCAGGAAATGATAGAAATCATTATAAATAGCGCTATGTACAGAACCAATATAATATAAAATAATAATAATAATATGTACATACAAATCGACATCGGCGCACAGTGGGGAAGAAATCAATATCTAGCAACGTACACCATTATCGTATATAACGTCATAACGACAATGATAATAATAATAATAATTATTATTATGATCACATCATGTAATATATGACACATCTTAATATAATATATTAAGGATCACAATACAATGATGATAATAATATATTGACCATACCGTGACGATAACATATTAACTTCCAAAAGATACACCTGCAGCGACCATAGGTACATACTGCCGGGCCCCGATGTCGGCAAAAGCCACAACGATAAAGGTTTTTCCGAGCACAGTAACAGTAACACACGTCTTGTGCGATGCACACAGCAATATATTATTTGGACAACGCGTTTTGCAGAAACGGTTAGTAAATATGTTTGCGCGACTCACGAATCGACGATAAACACGCAATTATGAATACACGGCAATAAATAAAGACAAATTACGATCGTTCGATCGTAGACTCGTATCCTACATTCATATCTGTGTATCATTTTTAATAAACGTGCCATGGACACGATACCATATAACAGTATATAACACGGTGTCCGCCTTTGATTATTTTAAACCATGTCGTGGCAAATTGGCTGCCCGGACCAGCAATCATCGGTCATTGGTCAAGAACGTGACAGGTAAGATGCATTTATTATAATATATTACACCTTAAATTTTCAACAACACTGTTGCGACGGTAACTCGTTAACGTCTAAAGAATAAGAAATATCAGTGACATCAGTCACTTTACATGGTTCGATACACACAGGTGTATAAGGCATTCTTATTCACTCATTTTATGAACATGAAAAATATAATTAACCAATGTGATAGTCAGTGGATTACAACTAATAGAATTATTTAAATCCATTAACATATATGGTCATTAAAATTAATATATAATAAATAAATATTATATATTTTCATATTGGGTTTACTATTGATGAATTTGAAATTTTTCTTTAATCGAAAATCGATTTGTATATAGGTAAAATTTAATTTTCTTGAATTTAAATTTAAATTTTGAATACCATTAAGAACGTTTTGATATTTTAAAAGATTTTTTACGAATTTTATCGATTATTTAAAATTGATATTGAAATTTGTTTTATGCCCTGGATTATTGTACACGACCCGTTTATCTGCATATTCTGTATAATAATTATATGTCATTCGAATCGTTGTCACCGTGCATGTGAAAAACGATCAAATAATGATGATTAACAATAATAAGAATCCATGCGCTTTGCCATAGCCGATTATTATTTTGTAAATATGAGGATTGGAAAAAATCGCGTCATCTCTTTAGTCTTTACAAGAGTAATGCAAACATTACCGTGTTTTGGAATACCTCCGGTGCGTCATATATATATTATAATTATATAAAGGTAATATGTACATGTAATATTCGTATTTCACGAAAGTTTTGAGGACACGGCCACACGGGGAAATAAATAGAAAGTTGGAGAGGGAGAGAGATAGAGAGAGATGCAGCGCTAAATAAATACGTCGAAATCGTTGCGTAGGCAAATCATTTCTGGAAATGGCGATGACAAAAATCGCGAAACATCGGATTTTTATTGTTATAAAATAGAACCGTACTGTTGACTTGCGATAAACTAAATTATTGAAAAATAACCGATGCGGGATGTTTTTATTCATGTAAAACGTAAACAACGACAGAGATGCGTCAAATAATAACATAACTATCATATTATGCATATCTTATATTTTCTCTTATATTATTATGCATTTACACGTACAAAACTCTGAAATTTATTATTATACGTTGACTTATTCATAACGCTATGAATATTAACATGCGTTATTTTCAATCCTATCGGACGTTCCGTACATTTCGTGTGATCGATATCTTGTAAATAATTTATACTATCAGCGTAACATATATTATAGAACGATCTCCGTTGTAGGTGCGATCAGTGGTGAGTTCTTGAGATGATTTATTATTATTAAATTACTTCTATTCGTTGAATAAATAAACATTCCGAGATCAATTCTGAGGCTACATCAAACATAGTTTTAACCATATATACAGTTTAACGTGACAATAAAATACACACATAGAAATCATTTGTAATGTATATTTTCTTTTTTGCGGCGGTAACTTTTTTGCGTTCTAGAAAAATGATTGATGACGCCTTTTGGCAAATGTTAAGTGGATTAACTCGGAACTGTTTTTTCGTTTTAAAAAGTGGGTGTAATACAACGCCCACTGCAGCGTTGTAAACATTTTGTTTTATACTCATTATATCTTTTTTGGTTTTTTTTTTTTTTTAACGTCGTGTTCATTTTAAAATACATTTGATCAATACTCACCATAATATAATAATATTATGTCATCCATACTTTGTATTATTTTTTGCCGAAAGCTGGAAGTGTTTCGCTGTGAGATTGTATCGAGAATATAATGCATTATTGTACCAATACAAACAGTTTTTTTTTGTTGTTTGTACCAAATCAACGATCAATATTTAGAATTTTCGAAGTATATTTAAGGTTATTAGTCTTATAAAAAATAATATTAGGTAAAAAAAATATTTTAATAAATTTCGAACTAATCGACGATAAGTGATAATGCATGTACACTATTGTACCTTCAACCTATATTAGTCAAATTTACCAGTTATAATATCATTATTTATTATACGTTTGGTGACAATAATTATGTTTGAAGTATTTTATATGTTAACTGTAATTGACAAGAAATGTTTAAGAAGTTTATATCGGTGGAAGTATAATAATATTATGATTGTATAAAAAATCTACTTGGGATTAATTCAAACGAGATGGGTCAAGAATATCATATCAAAAAGCAAAGAGAGCGAGAGTGAAAGAGAATGGTAGTTGGTAAGTATAGTTATATGGATTAATTAAGAAACTTCGAAGGATAAGTCACGATAATAATCGAGAAGAAGGACTTTGAAGTTGTACTATCATGCTATATCATACAATAATGAAGCAAAATGTATTACAATGAAACATAATAGGATATTATTATGTAGTTAATGGGGGGTCAAAAACTATAGCGGTATTATAAAGTTAAGTAATAACTGTATTATAAATAAAGTGAAACAATCTTAATCTTCTAAGAGCGTTTTATTTGATATAAATGTCAAAATTAATTTTCCCTGGTTCCAAATTTCCAAGTGGATACCACAACAGTTCGCTATACTCTCGTAAATATATCTTGATTTACCGAAATTTATCTTATTTATGATTCGTATTTTGTGTACGAAAATATTCCTGTATTTATGTAATTTGTATTCATTAATGAACTATTTATTTTATTTTACTATAAATTTACATAGTATTTTCATGAATTTAAAACAAATTGAGTTGAATGTTTATAATTTTAATTTTGAATACACGGAAAACCAATTCGATTGGTTAATATAAAATTGATATGAAAATAAAACACTTATAAACGTAAGGATATGAAATTTATTCAAAACATACGTTTCCCTAACTCTCTCCTTTCAACCAAAAAACCTTTTTTCACTCCAATATTTAGTACTCAATTTGTATGGATTTATAATTTGTAATTCAAATTTCTACACGGGTTTCAGGTTAAATATATTTTTCAAACAATTTTTTTTTTTTTTAATACTTCTTATTTAAATGTTGTTTTAATAATGTACAAGGCAGTAATATGCATTATTTATAAATTTTGACATAGATTTCTAGTATATTATGTACGTATAACGTATATGCATATGATTATATTATGGTATGTATATACTTACTCTTATGATTTTTCCAAGCTTTAATTTTTTAAACATTTTCGGACTTAAGATTTTTGAATTTAAACGAAAATAACACATTGCCACCTAGATTCGAGCGAATATTGCTAAACGTTATACTTATACAATCCCATCGTACATCCGAAAGAGCGATATGGATACGACTTTTTATACTCACAGTAGGATTCATGATTAAACCGAAATAGCTCGTACGAAATATCGCCGTTGACGCACCTTAGGAGTATTTATGCACGTAGGTGCATGCGCAAGCGGCAGGTTAGGAAAAAGTATACGTCTTATTATTGGGGTTTAAATCTTTTCGTATAAGCCGTTTAAATACCAACCCGCGCTGACGAAACTTTATTTTCAAACCGTATTCATATCATGTGAGTATACGCGTGGTCGGCGTTGGAATATTTTAAGTAGCTTACGCGCGAACATAATATACAGAGCATTATTATTTCCTGATTCTTCTTCAAAACGGCTTATCGTCAAAACTTAGGTCAAAACACATCGTTTATGTGTCAGAATAGTATACTGTGAAAAAGTGAAGCTCGATATAAATGTATAATAAATGAAACATTTAGGTAATACATTAAATTATATACTCATACAACTCATACAATATATTATATTGTACATATGATATAATTCATGATTGTATTATAGACTATAGTTATTATATAATAGAATAATCTGCATCAGAAGACACTATAATATTCTAGGATTCTAGATGATCTTTTTCATGGCGTCAAAATATTTACCCCTTCATATTTTAAGATCAATAATAGTAATAATTGCCAGTAAACGACAACCCCGTATTCTTCTCGTAAGTTTAGGGATTTAATGACCGACTAATTTATTTGACAATGTGCTATCTTATACTCATGAATAAAATATTAGTATAATATAAAACATTGTATTACATTAAATAATTGAAAATTAATTGCTCAGAATCTTGCGAGTCATCATATAGCTTATGTGAGCAAAGAAATTTCCTCAAGAACGTATTGATTTAACCGAGGATTTAACGGTCTATATTTCAATAAAACGAAATTTGATTTTTATTCATCACTGCTATCACTTTTTAAATGCGAATGCAATAAAAAATTGTAAAATATGCATTTTATTTACCAAAACTTTGCAATAATATGCACAAACAAATTTTTATTATTTCTATAACCTATGGCTTATTAACTAGTAGAACATACTAATCTGATGGCCATAAATGCATCGCATCATTAAATATTTTACTAATTATTTGGAAATTACATTTTTTAAGTTCTTCAGAAATCAATAGTTACAGTTTTGAATAATTATCTTTGTGAAGAAGACCAACTATGATATTACTAGTATATCGATCGTCAACGTCCGTGATCTCATATATTGAAACCTAAATCAGTCAATCGCCAATTTTCGAACGAATACAAGAATTAGCAATTTCATAAATTGTAGAAATAGAATTTTTACTAATTATATGGACTGGTCAAAAGATATATTTTTCTAAAAAATTCTTAAATGATTGATGATATAACATTGCTTGACATAAATCTTGAGGAAAATTTGCTGGTTTATAAAAATGGTACTGTTATTAAAACCACTCAAATTATTAAGTCTCACTATATTGTTAGACAATGTACAGTTATTCTATCACTCGTCTGATCAAATTAGATTAGATATAGGTATAGTATAATATATACTAAATATGTTTACGACAATTTTACAAATAAACCAAAAACTAATTAATAAATACCATTTAAAATAAACAATATCATAAAAATTTAAAAATTGAAGTTTAATAATTAACAACATCCTCAAAAATCTATAAATATACAATTTATCCATTATGTTCAAAATATGTATAAACATGTAAAAAAAAAATTGTAGAAAAATCTGACATTTATTCAATTTGGACTCAAGAAAAAAAATGCAAATGCAGATAAATCCTAACCCTGATAACAACTTACGTCAAAGAAAATGTGATACTGGTCGTAATTCCAAGAGATGATTTCTTTCGACATTAATTGTATCACGAAGAGAACCAACGATTATAAAAACCATATTCAGAGGATTGGTTAAATAACCCCAAAGTCAACATATAAATAATCATAATGAAACTGAAAACATAAATATTCTTATTCAAAATTCAAAGCGTTAAAACTAACTGCAGCATATTGTTTCATTCGTACTACATGATAATCAGATAATATAAAAGTACCGTGTTGTACTGAACACATTATTATTTTAGAATTTAGATAGATCTATTTGGACATTATTTCTGATCTATTTGAATAATAATTTTATATATTTTTTCTGTCATGGGTAGGTACTAAAAAAAAACCTAGTATTCGGTCTTTTTTCTTTTACCGACGAAGAATGACGCTGCGCACGAATAAGGGATTATGGTCTGTACTTGAACGAAATCCGCTTTTTCTTCAAGAAATTCCCTACAGAGTAAGTCGGGGAATTTTCTTGGACGATAGTCAATCTCAAAGGATGGCATGAGACTTTATCGTTATAAGTTACTATATATAGCTTGTGTGTAGTGATTTACCCAAATGTTTTTCTATATTTTTTTCAACAAAAAAAAAAAAAAGGAGATTTTTGAAAATTTTCTGGCTTGCTTCAAAATAATTGAAAAAAAAAAAAAAATAAGACAATACATGGTTGAAAATTGATTAAATAAATCAAATGGTTGATTGTTTAATGTTGTTTTTGATCGTATTTTGTTTTAGTCACGTATTTTGGTCGTTAATCGAGACGAAAAAAATTTGGTTTACTCGGTCATGACTACAATGACACTTATTGAAACTTGACTTTATTGCAGTCGATGACAAATTAATTAATCATGTTTGACAATAATAATGTAATCTTAAAAGATACAAAATAAGAACTGATTTTTTTTAGAAAACTACTTGATGAACATTAATCAATAGAAGTAATTTTTCTCAAGAGAAATTTAAGATTATATAATTTATAACGTTTCTGAGAAATGAATGTAACTTCATAACTTTTTGGTAAAAAAAGATAAGAAGGTTGTATTAAAAAGACAGATGTAATGTAATTTTTCGTTTTTATATTAATTTTAATTTCATGTATACGCGCACGGACACACGCGCGCGCGCACACACACATATACACATATAAACACATACACACAAAAAGTTCCATTTATTATTGAAACGTTCCAAACCCCTATGTTTATCATCAGTGCCGGGTTATCAACATTTTATTGGGGGAGGGGTCCTGAAAAATTATATGTATACCACGTGTCAAATACTCAATTATAATCATGGAGACATGGGATACAATTCGTATAATATACAGCCATCGTCCATCGATCATTGTCATTATGAAAAATTTAAATAAAACTAAATATATATAATATATATAAGATTACATCGACGTCTGGGGAGAGGGTCCAGACCCCATAGACCCACCCCCCCCCCCATAAATCTACCATTGTTTGTTGTCGATGATTAAAATTATGTATATTGTTGGATTTGAATCACTTTCTTAATTCATCTAAAATTCTTTATTAATTTAAATGGATACCTAATTAAACTTTTAAATACTATTACGGTTATGCCTCATGGTATTAATATAAGTATATTGAAATATATACACTTACTTATAATTAACTCATAGTCATATACTCATATGCAATTTTAGAAGATTAAGTGACAGAAAGTGCAAAGTATTTTTATTGAAACTTTGATCAACATTTTGAAGCCTTAGATAAATCTTTTTAGTCTGATGTTTTATATCAGTGACTGCATATTTTATTGGTTCTTATATATTATAGATACACGATTTAATATATATATATAACAATTATATTGACCTTGAGTTTTCGTATAATTATTACTGTTAACAAATTTCGAATACTCATCAGTCATCTGTTTACTGTTACACGTGTTAAAAATTTAAAATTAGACAAAAAATTACTCCATTTTAATATACCTCTTATCACGAAATTCAATAAAAAAAAGTTTTATTTCATTTTACAGCTATAAGTTAAACTAGTTAAGTTTCTTGTACCAATCATGGAAATAAAAAACAAAATACTTTAAAACATTGGTCATGATTCGGATAATAAATTATATTATAATGACACGAATGGTAAAATGTTTCTAAACAATTCTGAATAAAACTCGTAATAAAAGTAGAATTTACACTTATAAACTCAGTGACTCGAACATTTGCCAGACACTAAATAAGATTTTAATATTTTCGTCGAAACCGTTTTTCAAAACAATCTCATAATAAAAATAACGTCGATCAATGGATGTGTGAAATTTGATTTTATTGACTACATTGTTTTTGAGTTTTCGCTCTCGAGTAATTTATAGTTTCGCGGTTTCGCCTGGTACTACGGCTTGCGGTTACCAGCGTAGTGTTTGTTTTGTTTTGGCTGTATAACGGTAATTATAAATAAATATATAAATGTGGTAATTATGGTTCGATGGACCCATCTTCAATGTCGTGCTCGCTGTTCGGTTGACGTTTGTAAAACGATTTCAAATCACAAATACGACAATATTATACAAGAGTGGCGTATGTGTAGCACGATGAGGTAGGGTTGAAAAGAGATGCTATTTCATTCCCCGACTCCAGTCTTCGGAGCACCAAGTGGTTGCCCACGAATTTACGGATGCGTAAATAAACCGTACATAAGCGGTGTAAATTAACATGTTGTAATATTTGTCAAAATTTGATGATCACCTTTGTGGCACGTTTAAAATATCTGTGAATATGTATTTCTTGTAAACACACATATAGTCCGTAGTTCCGTACTATACAATGTTGGTACTTCTTGTAGCTCATACGCTTATGGAAATTATTTAATCATGTGAGCAATTCGCGATACGCGTCTAAATATCGATTTAAGATTATGTGTGTATTACTAGGTCGAAATTTACGTCGTAATATTATGTGTAATACATATTACTTTAAAAGCATGACTCATGTAGGTAATCAATGAAATTTCATACAGTACTTTTTTTTTACTAATTTATTTCAACGGCTAACCCATCAGTCCTTCGTATATAGTATATTATGAACCATAGGTATGACAGAACTTGGAATTGGTGTTGAACAAATATCGTATTTGAATGAAGTAATTATCTTAAAAATTGAAGTCTAAATTTTGTCAGTCTATCTAAATCCATGTCAGCTATTAGACATTACTTTTAAGTCTTAATCTTATTAATTTCGATACATACCCGGCTGGCCAAACACCCTATCTAAACCGGATAAAATATGTACGTATTACGTACAGCTTGTTTATTTTTAAAACCATAAATAATATTTATAGCTTTAATTTTCTTGATCTATCGAGAACAATAATTTATTTTTAAAACACTATTTAGTTTTATGGGTCGTGATGTAGACCACAAATTATTGTGATGTAGATCACAAATTATTGTGATCAGATATTACAGGCTGTAGCGACTGACGTGATTAAAACCGTCACGCGAAGTCGGATCCCCAAGAAGCCATGTTGACATGATCTCCATCCCTCGATTACCGCACAGGTATACACACATAGGCGGTGGTACAATATAGCAATGAGTAGTTATGTTTTGCCAGTAGTGATGTCATTGCATGATGTTTTTTGTATGATCTATGTATAAAAATGATATTACATTATACGCTTTCAATCGCAAGATGTTAAGGAAATAAAAGAAAAAGTTACAAAATTAAATAGGTACACACTACAACTAATATTATAACTTTTAACTAATGCGTATGTATCAATTATAGCGTTTATGATACTAATACTATATTCTATATCTATATTTATATTATATTAGACTATTTTACCATACTATATTTACAAACAGCTTTCAGTAGAATGAAAACACCTTCACGATCACTATGTGTATACAACATTATTGTTGCGCTGTTAACCGTAAATTTGCATCCATAGTATAAAACATAATATTATAAAGTACACGCGAAGATGATATTGTATTTTAAGCAGGTTTAATTATTTGTTTGATATGATTACCCTTGAATGAACACGTTATTCTTCAACTACGGCATATACGTGTGAATGTGCACCAATTGCTATCAGAAAAATTAACTCCGCGAAAACAGAGTGTCGAGATCAACGTATCCGTATATTAATCATGAGTTGTAGGTACACAATTTATTTCAACACGCACTACGTTATATGTATAATTATTATTATTTATAGTTCCTCGCGAATTAACGTGAACAGAATTGGTGCTGGAAGTTCCAGCCTGGAACTATAATATATTTTTACACCGGGTGGTAAATACAATTTAGTGCCCTCGAATAAGAGTGAGATATGATAATATATACGTAGCTTCTGTACATGCAATGAACATTTTTTGTTGTTATTTTAAAATGAATTAAGGATCTCTTTTTCTTCTATGGTTGCATTCCTAATATGGGCCATTATCAAAGAAGAAAAACGCGTGAGTATTTTTTTCGATGACGCTGACCTCAGCTTTTATCTACTCGAAAGGCCTCATCCTACCAACTGTATATAATACCGCGATAATTTCAATAAAATTATGAAGTATTTAATTGCAAATGAATTAAATTTTCATGGACGTGTTACCATTAAATAATAACAAGAAAATCTACGATATCATATCGTTGCTTAATACTAAAGCAGTTATTGAAAAACCACACAAAAAAATACGTTGCTAACCGCAGTGTCATAATATTGTCAAGTCTACTGACATACGCACAACTATTATATTTTCATTACGAATCTCAGTGCGTAAAATATGGTGATGACTACTATACGATAGATTGCACTAAACACCATAATAGCTCTGACAAATGTGCGCTTTGCGATAAGGACCACACCATGAATTTCAAAGGATACTCAGCACCTCAGCTTTAAAGTTAACTATTCAAAACTCCACTCCAAAGGTCTCTCATACCGAGATATCGTATGCAAGATCTACTTATGCCAATATAATACACTAACAGATCACGTATCTGATACTTTATTACTTTTAATTTCAAATCTAAATTTATAATAAGCCAATTCATTTCTATTCTTTCCTCAGTTATAAACACACTAATTATTAAAAGTATTATTTCTTCTTAATATTTTCGTCCACACTCCACAAATATCTCATTATAATCTTATCCACAGTTTTTACAATATAGTAATCCACATAGTTATTACATAATACATATGACACCAATGTCTTCTGTACTATTATAATATGACCAATCTATTATTTTTTCATTTTCTCATTAATTTAATTATTATTTTAATTTCATTTTTTCTCTTCTTTTTTGAATGTCTATATTGTATCTCTGAGTAACTAAGTCCTAAAATCATCATATTTTGGATTATTTCTACTGTTAATATTTATAATAATTTACTGTCTGTAATTTTTTTATATAATATTATATAATTGTAGAGCTATATTAATGATTACACCAAAAGCTCATTAAAATAAAACGATTCTAATAACGACTGTGTAACTGCGTTCGATAACTATATGGTCCACAAGAAAAATTTATTTAACCAAATCCATATACGTTGGAATTGAAAATGAATCAAATCGTTAAGAAATAACTGTAATTTTAGTATTGTTATATATATTTACGATCGCATTATTTTAGTCGTCGAAATAGGAAACGTTATAATTGGAAACATTAATTTATGTATTATTATAATCCAATTTCTATGTTCGAGGGGACTCCAGTTCCTATAGGCCCTAGGCTACACTATTGCATCGTATTTCAGCTTTGTTTTTTTGTTCCATACATGTACAACAACCAAACGACCAAATTATATGATGATTATAAAATGTGTTGCAATATTAATAATAATGTTAATAATTTTTTTATTATATATAAATAATAATAAACACATTAATAATTAACATTAAGTACATAATTTGTTACATGTGGATTTTCATTTTTACATAACAAGCTACATTGTCATTTTTCTTATAACAAAAATTTACGATATTTATAAAATTTGATGTACATTTATTTTTATTATTATAACATGTGTAACATATAGCATAATTGTTTATTATAAATTTATAATTTTTCGTAAATAATCTGAAAAACATTTTATCGTTGAAATCGTTATCCAACACGGTATACGAACGGTTGTCATTATATTTGCAATGTACAAAGAGCGATTTGTGAAGCATTGACGGTATAATATTATCATTCTGATTAAATGCAAACAATCCAACATTTTTGTGTTTATAAAAATACGAAAATACATCAACGTACAATATTTTGTTGAATTCCACAATAAAAAAAAAAAAAAAATAGATTATATTGCGAATAGTTACAACTGGATTCATTTTTAAAATTAATTTGCATTCTTTTTCTTTGATTTACAACATTATTAACAAGTATACATACATAATATGATATACTATTTTCAAGGTTATTTCTATTCAAATAGATGGTGTCGAATTGTCACTCAATCTCTTCCATATCGACGGCGTGTTACGTATGATCGGCGATTGTGATGGTGTGTTGACAGCACGGCGTTGATGGTTTAACGTATCACCGATATCAACGTACTTCGGTCAACCATTAACACCGTGCTGTCAACATGTAATTTATATATATATATATATATAGGTATTGGTGCTGTTGTTATTGGGGAGAAAAGAAAGATAAAAAAATTATAATTTATGATTTTCCTATACACAGATAAATTCTGTCATCGTCATGATATGCGTCCATACTTGAAGATAAATGTGCATAGATTTATAAATAATATGATTTCGACAGATAGCTCAATATGATATATGAAGTATTGGTTACGTTAGGTGACTTTATAAATTTCTAAAAATATAAAACAATAAAATAAATATTTAAAATTCATAAACAAAACATTTTTGTCCGACAATATTGTCATAGTATGCTGTTATACATATAATTAATGCATGCGTAATGTGTAACATGTGTAATATGTGTAATATATAAAATGGTCGAAAAAATGTCGGGAGGTTATAAGCTTGTACCTAACCCTCTTGGATACGCAACTGTGTTTTAAATCTTATTAGACCAGAGATTCCCAAAGTGGTCTATAACCTATATAAACCCTCGAGATCGACTCTGCACAGAAAAACAAGTGTTATAATGTAATTATGTAATGAGTATTCAAATATCGGTACTGAAGTCCATTATAATTGGCACAGTTTAATGAAACATATAAAGGGGACAGATATATCAATAATTTTATCAATAATTTTAGCATATGATTTAGCGAAGGAATACTGGTGTGTCAGACTTCATTCCAGTGGTGGATTCAAGGGTGGACCCGAGAGCACCCCCCCCCCTTTGGTAGTTATATATTCGTAGTTGTCATAATGATTATAAGTCATCGTTCAGACTGGCTCCGACACTGTCCTTTTCGGATAATAAACCTTTTCTCTCATCAAACATTTAATTATTATCAAAAGAAATTGGTAAGATGTAATGATACGTCTGTACATTTTGAAAGGTGGCCTCGTGGTACAAAAAGATGTTTACGTAATAATAATGAAAAAAATATAAAACATATTTTCACCCTATTAAAATAGATTTGGTTTAAAGCAGGGATCGAAACCAGTTTTTTAACCCTGTTTTTTGATTTATTAATACCTTAACCATAACCGAAACCAAAAACTTTAAAACCGTGGTTAAAAAACCGGAACTGGAACCTATGAATTTAAAAAACCGTTCATAAAGCCCTAAACCGAAACCGAAGAAATTAAAAACCGTTCGTAAAACCAATCAAAATCGGATTAATCTAATATCGGTTTCTTCGAATTTTATAAAGTTATACTTATATGTATTATTGATAGTTCTTATTAAAATGAATATTCATATACGAAGCGAAATGAGACTGGTATGTTGGTATTTCCCGATACTATCACGAAATATTAGTATTACGGATACGGAATATTGTTCTTTTTATATTTTATATTAAAATTTAATAATTAAATTCCACAACTAGTGTCTATGGTATTTGTAGCGCCCTTATCCGGCTAATACACGTCTATATAGTTGTTATTTGAAATAATCGTCTATAATATTACTTATTAGTTTAATACTATTATTTTGTATTCGGCTAACACGCGTCAGCTCCGAAGACATTGAATCAATTGCGTATCTCATTCTCATCAGCCCTCGGTCTCGGAGGTTTTGCTTAAAGTGTAAACATTATAAATAACAAATATAAAATTATGCTCTTGACTCTAATTCTAAGTTTCTTTTTACCTTTACATTTTTATAATAGGTAAACTCACTACTCTAATACTTGGAAATATAACGGTTCAGCTAAACATTAATTTGCTATATTGGTTCACCCCCTCCTCAATATTTTTTATGCGTTCACTTATGATGCCTAACTATGCCAGATATTTAACTAAAATCAACATTTTTAAAAACCGTTCTTGAAACCGAAAAATTTAAAAAACTGTTCTCAAAACCCAAACCAAAACCATAAAGTTTAAAAAACCGTTCTCAAAACCCAAACTAAAACTATAAAGTTTAGAAAATCGTTCTCAAAACCAAAACCGAAACCGTTAAATGTTGAAACGGTTTTGATCCCTGGTTTAAAGTAGATGCTTAAATTTTACCAAAATAATAAAAATTAAATAAACAGTGAACCTACCCAATTACTTACATAAGAATCTCAAATTATGTAGTTTTTAAATAATATTAAATAATCCGTCGTTGGGCGCATGAGGTAAACAATTACTACAGACGTATTAATACAGTATATTATTAAATATGATGATTTATAAAAATTAATGATATCCCTAAAAAAACACTCCGTCAACTCCGTGTAAAAAAACGCTAAGTAAAAAAAAACATAAAGATAAATGCTATAAAATGTGTGATATAAGGTGAAATCTAAGTAATTAATTCAAATTTAATAAAAATTGGTTATTTATATTAATATTTACTATATGAATTATTTTAACTAAAATTAATCCAAATTTAATTTACTTGGCTGGAAGATTCAGTCTAAAAATGTATAGCCAAGTACTAAGTGTCATGTAATAAATAATGCAGACCTCATTAAAATAAATAAATTTGTTTCCAGCTAAGTAAACTAAATTTGGATTAGTTTTAGTTAAAATAATTCATATAATAAATATTAATATAAATAACCAAATTTTTATTAAACTTGGATTAATTACTAAGATTCTACCTTATATCACACGCATTTTATAGCATTTATCTTTAAGTTTTTTTTTTCACTTAGCGTTTTTTTACACGGAGTTGACGGAGTGTTTTTGTTGAACATATATTTACTGGATACACTGGCTTATATTTATAACACTCATTAGTCATCACCCGAACACGAGGGTATATATACTGTACGGCCGATTTATTGTGTAGATTTTAGGGATAAATTTTATATCAACATCAATCAGAGGTGTTGCAACTTTGAGAAAACGAAAGTGGACGGGTTATGTATTTGATATGATTTAAAGTCGAATAAATTGAATTTCCAATTAAATCTTCAACAAACGAATAAATTATATTTAATTTATTCTTCAAGTTTACGGTGATATAATTTTAACTAACTTAACTTTAATTTTTCGCTATCAATTATATTACCTAGTTATTTATATATATATATAACTACTAATGTAGAAGTTTTCATTAGTTATTCACGCATATTATGTGCTTCTATGTATTATGTACATATGACTCTTTGCGGTGCACGGACATAGTTTACATAGTAGATACTAGATACTCAAGCAAATCAGCGAAATAATTAAATAGGACAACCAGCTATTACAGCTATATTACATTATATTATATTATTATTATATTATTATATTAGTATTATATTTTTTAATCATATAGTTCGAAAAACAATGTTGATCGTTTGTTGTATAGTTATAAATTATTATTTTGTCAACAAAACATTATAGAGTTTTTTTATGTACTAGAAATTTAGATACAGCATTGTTTTTATTTAATCAAAACAAATGCATAGAATTAAAAAAAATGTTCTTATAATATGAAGCTTCATAATTTATTCAAATATCGAATTATAGACCTTGATGTTATGTTTTGAAAGAATTAACTTATATTTGCATATGATATTTAAATTATATTTACATTTTACAATAGGTCGTTTTATATTTAATATTTAGTTAATAAAAAATGTATATAACTTGATACGAATTGGTTACCTTTGGCATTTGAATTTTGAGTGGATACTTGAAGTCAGACTATCCCTGAACTTTTAATGCTTATATAACTCATAAAAAATAAACCATTAGGTAAATAATTGATCAATACACTATCGTTTCCAGAAAAATATTACGCTCAATTATACGTATGGAATTATAACATGAGTTTGGTATCTGCTAAAAAAATGTATGTAATTAAAATGTAATTAAAAATAAATTAATGAATTATTTCAATTCTTTTTAATTTTAATTACAATATTTCACTAATTTGAAACAATTAATGATATAGCCGATATACGTATAGAATAAGTCTAATATTGTTAAATAAGTACTGCAGCACTGCAGCAGTAATCACTTTCTCATTACAAAATGTAATGAGAATTGCTCAGATTTTTACAAGAAGCATCTACAAACTATTATTTTTACCCATACCAAAAAATATCTTTTAAAAATATTAATTTGTCTCTAAATCAAATCAGATCTTTGAGTTTCACAAATACATTTAAATTTTTAACTTTTAAAAGGTTAAAGGATCTCATCTTTGATCTATTTTCACTATTATAATATAGTAATAATTTATATCTGTTTCTTGTCTGTATTTACATACTATTGGCTTCACCCTTTGTTACATTTTGTTAGTGGCGCACGCTGAACGATTTTTCTTTTGTTTGTCTACTTCACAACTCGATAACCTGAAATATCTATCCTTTTCTAAGTTATAACGATCTGTGCTAGTTTGTTTTGGTATGATTTCTTTTTGATTTACTGTTATACCATTTCTTTTATATTAACGGATTTATTTTCGTTTTCTGTATGACAATACTTCATAATATTTGATATAATAATATTACTAGTTTCTACAGGTTGCTTAATTTTGAATCATTTTCTATTTTAACATTTTAAACTTGTTAGTACAACACGTTAGCATGAAATTCGAATGGGAAGTCAGTGACGGTCACCTTTTTCAGAGTATAATCGTAACACCATAATATGTAGGTGAGTTCTTTTAAAAGTTCAAAAGTTTTTCCGTCTAAAAAATGTATTCGTATATAAAATCATTAAAATGCTTTTGCTTGTAAAGAGTTTAAAATCAAATACTATGTATAATAACATTATTACATAGTTTTAGTAGTTTTATTCTAAAATCTAATTAAAAGTTATAAAATATGTTGTATAGAAAATCATTTATCATAAATAAATAGATAGTCAATCGTAATGGATTTTAATATTTTATGTAATTTTGTCGTTATATGTCATATAAGTTATACGGAAAGGATCTATGAGTTTCAAAGATATACGAGGATACACATGACACATCATTGTTCGTGATGATTTGAAGCGGGATTGAAAGCGTCGTGATCTATGTATGCACGCATTCGATAACAATAATTCTGTTAAAAGTGCACAAACAATTAATTAAATTTAAAAGTTTTCAATTGTTAAGAAATGCACTTCATTGTATTCTTCAAAATCTTCTACAGTTCTACATCTTATCATCACTCTCATTGTTACATTAAAATAATTGCTTTTTGTCGTCACAGTGTTTGCATACATGTGCATTAACCGTAATTGTAATAATTGTAATAATTGAAATAACCATTATGGTAAAATGTATATATCTAATATTATAATGCCGTAGATGAACGCTAGTGCTTATTCGTCCAAATACATGTCAAATAAATAGATCACTTATACGGTAAAACTTTCCGGACAAATAGCATTCGATCTGAACCTCGAACACATTGTCACAAAATGTATTCCAACATGACATTCGAAAATATAACTTGCTGTTCTTGTTTAAGAAATCCATATTATATCACCTCAAATAACCTACACTTTGTAACTGCTGTGTTATAATGTTTTTGGAAATAAAAGCACTTAAGTATAAAAAAAAAAATAATCTACACGCATGAATAATATGATTTGAATTCTTGATAAACTATTATTCTTCAATAATTGTACATGGCAAAGTGGCAACTACTATGATGACAATACGAATTATGTAAAGTGGAAAAAAACAGTCCATTTTCGTACGTATAATGTATTACATTTTTAATTTATTATTACTTCTATTATTTAATAATCATTCGTGTTATAATATAAATTTAGGATTTTAACGGGAGCTATAATTATTAAGATATATTTTTCGTAAGTTTTGATAGAAATAATTATTCAAAGTAACGTTAATCAAATTACCTATGTTCTATGTATGCATTCTCCGCTGACCCGGGTACGTTGTATTATTTATATTTTTGTTTTTTATGATTTTTCGGGTAGTTGGAATCTATTCTACTTTTCTGAATTCACCTTGGGGGTAAAAGAAAGGTAAAAAGTAAAACAAAAAAAAAAAAACTGTTATAAAAATATACCACTTTTGATGTAAACAAATTTAAAACATCCTAGTCAAAAAAATATGTAAAAATAAATTAGAGATATACTATAAATAATAGAACGGATGAGATGTTGTAATATAAATTTTTCTTAATAATACGTTTGCATACGGTTCTTAACCATAACGTCTGTCTTACTTTTTTTTAACTTTTGAATTACTCAACGAGAAATGATGAAAGTTATAATTTATAATATAATGTACATTATAATATATTTAAACTATGGTTTTATGATGTAAGATATAATATATAATACACATTTTAAAGCCGGTTTCATTTCTGTGAAAACATCTCAACTGACACGTAATAACATCTTGAATGTATAATTTAACGAAATTTACGAAAAATTATACTCCTATTGCTTTCCTATATAAAATTTCCACGATATCAAATTTTCATTTGCCATAATAGTATTGAGTCTTATACCTACGCGATCTCAGTTTTATTTTTTTCTTACCTAGAGTCCTCGTTGGCGAGTTAAAGAACCTTTAATTCAAGCAGCTCGAATGTAGACGTACAACTTCCTTGAAACATTTCAACTCGCCAAATTCAGAAGTTATTAGCTCCGAGGTTGATCCAAACTTTGTTTGAGATTGAAGTGACTGCTATTTTTCCTATGTTTTCACGTTTAAAAATGTCAACTAATCACTAGTGTATAACGTATATATAGGTTACGAAATGAGGGGGAATCCCCTCCGGATGACCGATGAATGGTTGATCAAGGCAATAATCATCAGAAATATTTAAACATAAATTAATATTTTATTACAGTGTTTTTGTTTGTGTGTAATTTAATCATAGACTTGTTTTTTAATACGCGTAACTTACTCCTAATTGCAAGTAAATATTTCACTATGTGAAATCTAGAATCTTTATCAATATAAATATACTATAACTATACAGTGTATATTATGTAGGTAGTAGACAGTAGGAACGCATAGGCATAGTTGTTGAAAGTGTAATTCGAATAATATTAGGATACTTACTAACCAAAATGGTATTATTGAAAGGTTGTGCATCGATGTTTACTGTGAGTCTACGGTTTACTAATATACGAATATACAACAAATCGAATTAATATTAAACTATAATAGGTGAATGGGTCTTGAATGCGAACTGAATTTTAGTTTTTAAGAATGTTTCACCCCAGTTGCATCATGGATATTACTAAATAAACCATATAAAAACGATGATTCTTCACACTTTATTATATATTTAATATATATTATATATTATTATATATACAAATGATTTATGGATGTATTGGATATTTTCCTCTTCTTTTCCTCTAAATCTATTGTAATGTTCCTTACCATCATGTTTGATCCTTGTTTCATTATTTTCCGCACTATCACTTTATGTGCTATTAATTATGCACGTAACGAACTGATGCGTCGTCTTATTACTCTAATGCACCTGGCCAACGTACATCCTATTATAAATATTATATACATTTATCCGTTTAATTAATAAACTCAATTCCCAACATTGATACATTAATTGACATGCTGTTTATAATTGTATAATTTGAATTAGAATAATTGCTTATAATTATGAACATAGATATATAGTACTTATATTTTCAACGCGTACTTATTACATACTTATAAAACTGTTAATAGGTTATTAAAGTATATTATGATACTTAGTAACTAGTTATTGATTTTCCCTCCCTTATAAGAATGTTGTCGTTAAATTTAATTGAAGGTCCATATAAAGTCAAGGATATTTAATTCCTTCTCTCCTAGATCACTTAACACCAGTCGAAAATATGTTAATAAATACAAAATTAGTATCTACTTCAATTAGTAAACTCAATATGGCCGTAAAATTTTAAATTGTGTAAAATGCTGAAAGAATATTGTTTGTCTTTTTTATACCTACTAATTTTTTTTAAGTAAGAATAATTTTATAGATGTTTTCATTATTAATTATTCCAAATCTGGTCTTAGTACAGTATAAAACGACTCATTTTATACTAAAATGCAGATTACATGTATACTAACAATTATGTGGCCGTTTACAAATACAACG
This sequence comes from Chaitophorus viminalis, assembly GCA_025469195.1. Taxonomy (NCBI): domain Eukaryota; kingdom Metazoa; phylum Arthropoda; class Insecta; order Hemiptera; family Aphididae; genus Chaitophorus; species Chaitophorus viminalis. Next base: position 104,045 of record JAIPRK010000753.1, on the reverse strand, counting down.
AATTTATGGTCTTCATTTTTTTAAATGGGGTTTTTTTATGAGAATTCTTTGTTTTTCGAGGACAGGGAATAGCAATCTCTAGTTCTATTTTTTTCTTGGCTTACAGTTTCCGAGAAAACCCCCAGACTGTGTAGGACCTCAGGCGAATTCATACCATGTTATTATTAAAAGAGATACAATTTTATTTCGACGTCATATTTAAGTGTAGTACGCAGCTAACCCAGCGAATTTGGGTCTACTGCTGCAATATTGACAGAATTCCCTAAAAATCCAATCAAAAGTCTATTTCGGCGGTGGGTAGAGGCTTCTAAAATTAATTTTAAATGAATGAAAAAACAAGTTCAATAACCTTTTATAGTTGCAGTCTTAAAATATACAAAACTATTTTTTTAACTTCTTATGGGATAGCCATATAGGTGTAGGGAAATATTATAATTTTTTTTAAATTTATAAACTCTCCCCTTATATATTTGTTCTTGACGGTGGTGAAGACTGACTGACTGACTGAAATCAGCCATCACACATATAAATCTGAGCTGCAAAACAAATCTATTTGTCAATGACTGTCGTTGAAATGGACAAATCGTAATAGGTGTGGCACAATTACCAACCACCAATTTAGAACCAGCACAGTATATACTCGTGCGTACCTTACCTTTCCAATTCAGATTATTATACAGTCTTGATGAATTTAACAACTGACATTTAGGCGGAAAACATAGAAGAGAAGGGTGTATTTGATGCAGTCACGAATCAGATGTTTATTAGGTAATTAAGATTAATTTTGGATTTAGTAATTCGTGTTTGGCTAGAATTAAAATCAAATATTGATACACGAACAAACAACTTTTATTTGACACAGGTCGCAGTTATAGTTTATCAATAAATTTAGTTTATCAATGCCAGATAATAATTTAAAACACAGATTAAAATCTCCCGAGTCCACAAAACAATTCATAATTAATCAGTTTTCGTCGGGAGTGAGGCTTAAATTAAAAAAAAATCATTTAGTTAATATAAAGTAGAATTAGATGGTCTAGACTCTAGAGTTTAGACCGTAACCATTTTTGGTCATAAATATATCAGTTTATTAATATGCCAGATAACAACGTCCGTGAATTTGGTACCCCTCGTATATTACATTTACACTTGATTCAAATATTATCTCTAACAGGTTTGTTTTTTAAGAATTGTTGGGCGCACTAGAGGGTTTTTAGAACTCGCTATACTTCCTTTACCAAATTAAAAGAAGTCGTAAGAATTTTATGGGAGAATCAAAGCAGCTAGAACCGGTCATAAAGTACAACTGGACAATGGGTAGGCACATGTTAAACGTTGTTCTAACCTATCATTATTCACAAAACAAGGGTGGTCGTCGTAAAACTATCGCGTTTGGATAAAATTATGACTATTGGGAATTAGTATTATAAATATTTTAAAACATACAATTGGCTAATATCCATGTGGAGTCTCAAACCCCTGAAAATGTTCAATTCTATAACGCAAAAGACCTCGTGACACGTATTTAGTCTAATAGTTATTGTTGAAATCAATAATGTCGCGACGACGTGATACACAACGTTAATATTAACATAATTATTATTATTACCTATTACATTCATATAAGATATACACATATAAATTTATCATATTGTATCTTGTCCATCTATCGCTCTATTATAATATGGTACAGCGAAAATTCGGCAATTTACATCAATGTACGCTACACAATCATAATATATATGTATTGTATATATACATATATACGAGTACCTATAATTTATATAAATATAATGTACATAATTATTCCGAGCGCAACACTGAATATTGATCCGTTGAAACGAGTTTGGTGCAGGAAGACCGACTGTATACATAGATGGATATTATACTTAGATAGCTATACGTAGTCATAGTATACAAATATAGATTACAGACACTGTATATTTTACATATAACCGACGATTATATTCTGTAAACCGCTCACAAAACTAGCTATCATAGCATCATATGTTGTAAAAAAATGGAATCGTTAATGGAATTAATATAATATTTTATTTCATTCTTGGTTCCCGGTCCCTAATACAACTCATTATATATTATGTCCTATATTAAATCTAAGTAGCCCTGCAAATAACGAATACAGCAACGATGAAAAAAAGATTGAATCACATAAGTTTTTAGTTAGGGGTGACGGTAATACCGGTATACCGATTTTAAGTCGATATATCAAGACGGTATACCGTATTTTTTTTTAAAACGGAGTACCGAAAATACCGAAAATATCGAAAATACCGAAAAACCGGAATATCGAATACATCGAAATTGGTAGGGGTGACGGTAATACCAGTATACCGAAAATACCGAAATATCGATTACATCGAAAATACCGAAAATATCAAAAATACCGGTATACCGAAAATACCAAAAATACCGGAATACCGAAAATACGGATAAATAAAAAAATACCGTCACCCCTATTTTTAGTGTTTTTACGTTTAAGACGATAAAACATTTAAAGCCTAAATATATGCATTTAAAATAAAATTATTGCATCTGTAAATGAAAAAAAAAGTAACCGGGAACTCGCTCTGCTGTACGTTTAGGGATAGAGTGATGGAGTATTGGTCTTAGAGAAGGTTATTATTATGGATATGTTAAATTTGAATGCAATGGTTTTGCATAAAAATGCCCGTTCTTCCGTTAATTTTTTGGGATTTTTCTTCAGTCACTGAATTTATATATAGTTATTTTAATTAAATATCCTAAATATTTTCAAATGATGATTCAGTTTTAAATTAAAGTATAAATAAATAAACTTATAAAAATATTCTTTGAATTTTAACATTATTAGTAAAAAAAAAGATGGTCAGATTGTCTGAGTTAAAATAGTTTTTACCAAATTTCAATACCTATCAAAATTTTTTTCTTTTTATGTTAGCTAACCATCCAACACTTACTCTCGATTGATTTCGATTTTTCTATGAATTCAGCTGAGCTAATTCATTTAAACGGTTCTCTACCATAGATATTTCTAAGATAAGTTTTTAATCATCACAATGTCGAAAATGACTTTTCTGCAGTAGGTGACTTCAGGGAAAGGTAACACGATTTTTAAAAAAATTATATATATATTTGAATAATCATTTTGAATATTTTCATCACAATAATTTATGGAAGTGCATAAAATAAATTTATACAAACTGAATAGGTATGATTTTCAAGTGAACATTTTAATATTACAAAAAATCTATTTCATATAAAAATTAACCCCCCCCCCCGTGGATACGTCACTGGTGATTCGTACTATAGCTATTTAGTCTATATAGCTCACATAATTTTATCTTTATCTCATTACTAATGCCCCCGGGTACAACAGTTATCCTACCCTTTAATCAGACCCATTTAGGTAGACAGAAATACAAATTTTAGACATAATATTATATTATTACATTAAGTCCAGTATAGGTGTACTTACAATAATTGACGTATGTACATTACTACACTCCTCTAGAACAACCAGAAGTTTTAGAAAACATATATTCTGTTCCCAACGTAATTGAAAACTTTACAAACTATCCCTCATCAAAAGTTAAAATACTAACAAAAATGACCGATTTATTCTAAAAATACGTAACAATTCTAAATATAATTTTTTTAATAACAAGTACAAATAATACTTTTTCAAAGTTATTATGTATGCAGATATAAATTTTTAAACATAATATTTAGAATAATGTAATTAAGTTAACCCCCCAAAAAAAAAAAAAACTAAAATTAAAATTTTCATTACTCAAATTTCTTTTTTATCCCCGACTAATTGACATGGTCCCACGCTGTGGACTTGAAGGCGCCATAGTTGTAAATTTGTGAGTGAAAACTTATGCAATGGTACGAATTGAACTCGTGATCCTACGCATCGAAAGTCGACGCGTAATCACTGTTTTAATCACGTGTTTTATTTTTCTCTAGCGATTTTATGTCTATGTAGGTGAATGGTTAAGGTCATATAGTCATAGTGGAGGGAAAATAACGCGTCATGATTTGAGTTGTCAAAGTTCTATTATAAATAAATAATACTCAGGGAAACGATTGATTTCAATTTTCATAAAAATATAATATAATAAAATACATTAATTGTTTATGTATACTTACAAGCGATACATTTGGGGTTTTGATTTTTTTCTTTGTTGTTGGGCTTAGTTGCATGGCGACATGAATGTGTTTCCACTTTAACCGCAGCCTGGAAAAGTAAATAAAAAAGTATGATTATTATTATTTTGTTTTTGTATTGTCTAAAAGACGTAAATTCATTGTTTGCAATCGATCATATTAGGTGATATAAATAATAGCGTTGGAAATTTACCAGTAAAATATCGATAGAACTATTTTTTTAATAATTATTAAAACATATCACAGTTAAATAACAGACATCGATCAAAACGAAAAACAGTTCAATTTTATTTTGGCAATATTAATCGGTGCAAACTAAGTTGATAGTAATTTTCGTAAATGAGTACACGTAATATATTCGCCAATTTGTTTCCTATGGTCCTAAAAATATATTTTTGTGTTTGGTTCATCAGGTATAGCTATTCGGTTATCCTTTTTAATTTGTATTGTTATAATAAGTTTTGTTAAAGTATGTAGTTAAAGTTTTTAGATATAACAATATTCTTTTAAAAATTTATGTTCAAACATTTTTATTGGATTTAAATAATATAAAAACATTTCTAGAAAGAGGAAACAGTTAATACAAAACACAGAAGCTAGACTATGTTTGAAATATAAAAATAAGTTCATATTATCGTTCATATTAGGCGTTATTTATCTATCTATTATGAAGTATTCATCATTTATTTATATTTGACTTTTAAAATGTTTCGTTTCAAATTATATTGTTTTCAAAAACAACAATTATGTGTTTGATCGTAATTTACAATTAAAATCACACATACATTCATTTAACCTATTTAAATTGATATTTTTTTTTTACGGGAGAAAAACCATTAAACGTTGTCGAATTATATTTCTATACATTATGAAGGTCATGAAGAAGTCTATGATATTGAATCTCGACAAGTTAGGTTTTATTAAAAAAATCAATTTATTAAAATTAGAAGTAAAATTAAACGTCTTTAAATATTTATATATAAATTTTTTCCATAATGTATCACAATAAAATTACTGGTATGACATTAATATATACACTTTAAATTTTAGATTCTGAACAGAATGATAAATGTATTAATTTTACTACAATGTATGGTTTTTTTACTATTTTTTTTTTTTTTTGTTTGTGCCTATTATCACGTTTTAGAAAAGTAATAGTACCTACTTCGATTTTCTTATTCAACAACTTTTCTGAAAGAACAGTAAATCTAGTTGGTACCTTGAGAAAGTCAAAAGTAAAATAGGAATTTTTAAACAAAACCACTTTTTGACAAAATAATTTTTTTTTTTTGCTTTAACTCAAAAATGAAAAATTGTAAATAGGTACTTAAAATTTTCACAAAATATTTATATTACCGTTTTCTATATATGGTTATGTTTTTAAAGTATTTTGTCTTTTTTTGACCTATTTATAGATAAACTAAATTTTTGATTTTTCTATGTATTTATTTTTGATAAATCGATAAAAAATTTGGATGTTCAAAAAATAATGAAAATTTAATAAGAGCTTTATTATAATTGATAATTCATACCTATTGGAATTAAAAAAATTGACAGTCGTTTTACACAATTTTTTTATAAGACCATAAAGTTCAAATTCAAATGTTCAAAGTTTTGTATGAAATATGTCAAAATTGCGATAATTTGCAAGTTATCTTATAGTTGAAAATCCATAACAATTTTCAATTTATACTTAAGATTTAAAATTTTAATACAATGTTATCCATAAGTAAGGTTAGATTAAATAAAATATATTAATTAATAACTAAAAAAAAATTGCTATTAGACTTCCGGGAAAAAATTTTATGACCATCTGAAATTTAAAATTTTACAAAATTGCATGAAATAATGATTTATCCACAAACGATTTTAAATTTTTATTATTAATTATTATTATTCAAAAAGTATAAGTCATACAAACTTGAAATTGTTATCAGTTGATTAGATTGGCATTTCTTGTAAGTAATTTTTTTCAATATATTTTACGGATTTTTAAGCAATTTACAGGTGTTTAAAATATTGGCATTTTTTAAATTTTTTTTATAATTGTTGAAATACATTGGCACAATTATTTTTTATAAGCGTTTGAAAAGCAAATATAGACATTTTATTACAATTTAAATATAATATCTTAATATATTATGTATATTCATTATATATTCCTATTCTAGACTAATAAACCATCTCCGTTTAGAAATGTTTTTTTTTCTTTTTTGATCGAATATCGTAAACATTTCTAATGAATACTCAACGCGATATACGCACGCTTAACTATGTTTGTTTTATACATTATGAAATTATAATATTGAGATTTTCAGAAAAGACCCGTTTGGAACATTATGTGTCTTATACTCTTATGTGGGAATGTGACACACGCCAGTTAACGACAGAATAGATTAATATTGCACAATCGCTGAGTTATCGTTTACCAACATATTATTATTATATTTTTATAGTTTTTTCTTTCTCTATCTTTTTTTTTTTTTATTACCTATTAGCAGTGTTAACATCAATCGTTTGCAATCACTTCGACTTCAACGGGTAACTGCGCGAACAAAGTGATTTATATGTTACTACATGAGTGGAAGATAGAGAAAGATGCAACAATGTTTATTATAGCTAAATAACGTACTCATTCTATTTTTTCTCAAAATAATTATATTTCAATATTTTTTTTAGATATATATTTTTTTTTACCAAAAATATGAGATATAAAATAGTGGAAATAGTTTTATTTAAATGTAAGTATACTGGAAAAAGTATAACTTCTCAAGATTTATATTGAACTTTTCTTATATTCTATGATTGTTAGAGTATATGGACTAAGCAAGGAAGTAATGATTAGATATTTGCATATTTTCGTTGTATTATTTTTATGTAAGTTTAATAGTACTGTACTCTTAAAACTAATAAAATTAGCGAATATCGAACCGCTCACAGAGGTGTTCACATCAGTAATGGGCTAATGGCTATGCTACATTATTATGCCTGTTAGGTTAGAGTTGTGTTGCCCGTTTTATTAATTTGAATAAATTGTTATTATTATTATTTTTAATTATTAAATATACTGTCTAAACAAAAAACATTACAGCATGCATTTTATATTCATTTGAATAATCAATAAATTATTATTATTATTGTAGTAGGTACCCGAATAATCATTTTATGAAGATATTGACAACTTTTTTTTCTCGTGTAGAGACAATCGACATCCTTGACATAGGTTTTATTATCCAACTTCCTTTTCAATCGATTTTTAATTTTTCGTTTTTTTTTTTTTTTTTTTTATAGGAAAAAACCCAAAATAAAAATAAAATGTTGATATTTTCAATTTCTGATTAAACGAGCTATATATTTTTATCATAGCCATCGGTGGTTTATACTCTAAACGAATCCTTGAGAAATCAATTTTGGAGAAGACGATAAAGGAGACACAGAAAGAAGGAAATCACTTCGCTTTGTCGTCGCAATAAACGTTTTCATTTTACCCTTAGGAACAGTTGGGTTCATTAAACTATACTCGATAGAGTAGCCGTCGAGTGGTGATTATCATTGAATTCTCCTTCCTTTCTATCTCTGCCTCTTTGTAGAATATATACATATATACGTATATGTATGTCGGTCTATTGCAGGAGAATTTTCTAATGTCCCTCGAGCACCTGTAACTAGACTAAAGATTATTACATTTCGGGAAACTGTCTGGAAGACCGAAACACTTTCTATAAACTATATAGCACGCAGTCCATACAATGTTCTATTAATATCTCATTCGAGTATTTTCAAAGTTAACATCGGCATAAAATTCGTATTTTTTTACGGTAGGGATACTTTGACAAAGTAACAGTGATTTTATTTTATTTGCTAGTACTTTTGGATACTAATGGCTCCATTATTTTAAACGATATCGTTTTTCAACAAAATTGCAAAGACGAAGAAAAAGAATACAAAAAAACCGTAATTTACTCAAGCTCTCCGAGGACTAGTACACATGCCTTTCCGTTAGTCCACCGTTAATAATATAAACTAAACTAGACGTTTGTTTAATCACACTCCTTTAATGGCTGTGATGGATCATTGAGATTTTTAAACTGTGAGTGAATGATAGCAACTAGATTATGCGTGGACCATTTTCAAATATATTTAAACAATGTATCAAGACATGTCATTTATTTATTACTACGTACACATACATAGTAATACCTAGAGTTAGCCATTTTTTTTAAGATTGTTATTATTAACGAATATCTATAGTTTTCAAAAATTATACTGTATAGTGTATACGTAATTAAATAGATATATTTGAAATATATGTACATACAAATAATTAGGTATGTATAATATACGTTAGTTAGTTTATAGTTAGTATTTCTTAATTACCTTTAATTATTTATTAAATTAAATTGTTCATACATACAAACGAGAAGATTTTTATGTATACATATTTATATTCATAAATTCATAATACATTTAAAATGATCATGATCTTCTAAATTAAAAATAAAAAAAATAAAAAAAATTTCATACATATATAATGACTGGAATTTTAATCAATGGAAATAATTTAACTTTAATACCTAATAAATACCACCTACCTTTAATACCGCCTACCAGCTACCTCTTGCTTGAAAACACTAAACAGTTAGTGGTTGGTTAGATAATCATATTAGTTTCTTAGACTATCTTAATCTAACTAAGCCAAAGTAAATGTATTTCCGTATTCTAATGCTGCCAATAATTTTACTTACTCCTTAAATAATTCATTTTGACTGTTCACAGCCTGATAACTGCTTATACACTGGCATTTAAAATTTAAATGCGATTAAATACTTGGACATTATGGCCGATGAAATATTTGAACGCTCGAACCATGTTCAACTTCATAACAAATATGTAATAACTATGATTCGAGAGTTATTATATATAATTAAATATTTAAGACATTAATATATATTTAAAGCTTACACATTTGAAAAATGGTGCACTTTTCTCTTCTTTAATTTATAGTAAGTAATAGTATAGAAATCTGGGTGGAACATATAATCTATAATTCTAAATGTATTATATAATACGTATATTTATTTAGTTAGAGTTTTGGTGCCCACATTTATAAAAATAATACTAAAGAAGTCAACGATGTACCCCAAAGACAATTAATATAAGGATTTTAACATGTTAAATATTTATTTTTAGCCAAAACATTTATACAGCAAACATCTGTATAAAAACACTTGGAAATTAAATATTGATTTGGATAAATGACGACATATCTTTTTTAAGTAAGTAAACACTATTTGATAGGTAATGCGTAATTTTGATATATATATAATTATATATATAATATATATCCATTTTTTTACATAAGTGTTTTTGAAAATAATTACTTTAACGGCGAGAAAATTAGTGAAAATATTATCAAATATTTGCATTTTTGTGCATGTATTTCACTACCTATAAGAATCGATTTTTAAATGTCAGTTTTTGATACGTATCATAAATATTTAACCATCCAATTTAAATATCCAATCTTATTAATAAATTAAACGAACGAGTACTCATATTAAAAAAATGGTTTTCAGAATACCACTCGAATATATATTGTACACTTCATAATTCATAAATTATTATAGAATGTATACTCAACATAGATGTAAAATAGTTGAAAATAATCAATTGAACGCCACGTAGTATATTATTAAGAAATACCAATTAAAAGTAAACAAAACTTTTGAAATGTTTCCCACAAACCCAACGTTATCCATCTCTAAATTATTTTAATTTATAACGTAAATGATTACACCTAGGTTTCACTTTTAAGTAAACAGTTTTAAATATGTGTTATACAATTATTTTAATCTTCATGTCATAAACTCATAAAAACTAAAAACAAAATTAGATTATTAGATAGAAAATTGTTTATATGTTCTGACCATTAAAATCAATACAATAGTTTAATATACCCGTAGAATAGACAATACCTAGTACCTATATACATTTTCGTATATTCGATTGAGTTAATTAAAAAAAATTAAAAAAAAAAAAAACCGTTAAATTTGAACTTAATAGTAAAGATTTTATGAATTAAGGCTTTCTACTCATTATTCTTTTATAATATTTGATTGTGTAATATTATTATGTTGGTAATCTGATATTATCAACGTTCAAATAAATTGGTGTGGCTGTGGTATATAAATATAATATGATGTAGAATGCTATAAGTTCTTGTGCGTACAACTGGTAATTAGCTGTGTAATAGTGATGGATGATAGAAATTATGTATTATAATTTCTATTATTAGAAATAATTATCCTATAAATATATGATATATAAATGATATATAAAAATTGTATACACTCATGGCTATGAGTGTATACAATTTTGATTAAATAATTAAATTTAACAAAATAAGTTTTCGTAACATATACAACAATAATCAAGTTCATCATAATATTTATAGAGGGAAAACTGTCTAAGACGGATTTAAGTAATATTCCTGTTTAAACAAGTTTTCTTAGTTTGCTGGTCATCTAAAAGTTCAATGTACATAATATTTTTGACTGGACCAAATACGATTTTCTTTCTGAGTAAGTTTTGCTATAGCCTATAGATATGTATAAATGTTTATTGGATATAATTTTGATAATTTAATCAAATTTCAAGTTATGACAGAAATTTATTTTTAATTCAAACCGTAGTGTATAGCTTTGTTGAATTTGAACTACATAGTTTTTGAATCAAATTAAACTTACAGTGATTAATTGCATTGAGCTTCACACACACACACACACACTCACACACACACACACACACACACACACACACACACACACACACACACACACACACACACACACACACACAATATATATATATATATATATACACACTATAGCTGGTAACACTTGACCCACATAAAATACTTCACGATATTGCCCCACACGTTTTACACTAACAGCCGTATCAAGCTACTATAGAGAATATTACGCACATTGGACAAGAATTTCGGTATCATTTTTTTTTAATACATTTCATGTATAATATAGTATACCAAACAATACAATAAGAATTAGTTGCTTAGTTGCACTGAGTCATTATATTATATTTATTATCGGAGGTATGCACTATATATGTTTACAATTCATTTATTAATTTATTTTTACCATAGATAAAAATCTTTTAATTAAGAATACATTTATCCTTGAAATTTTAGTTACATTATGTGGGAATCAAATTTTAATTGAATACTTTTGAATTAATATAAGAACACTAAGAACTATTTACATTTTACACGAGCATTTAAATATGAACAATGATTAACATATGTTTCGGTCACTTAATCGTAAAGCACTTGAACTGTACGAGCAATCATCAATTTAGTAAGGCTGTTTATATGATATAAACAGAAATCTCCGACGATGGGTATTTTATTTCGTCCCTTACGATCCCGTCTGTTATATTTATATGGTTTTTACTGGATGTGTCTGTAACGCCACTATCTATATATAATATGAATTCTGTAAATACATGAAAATATGTATTTAGATTCAATATATCTATTTCTTTCCAATATTTACATACAACGGTTTGTTCAATATTTGCATAATATATGATGTTGTACCATACTGTTATAACTTCATAAACATATTATTTATCATAATTTTTTCTTAATCTTTTATCGTGTCCAAGTTTCTCAATCTGAGTGGAGACGGTTGATAAAAATGTTTTGTTTTACCGATGAAAATATTTTAAAATACACGCATTAAAAACTGTCGTAGGTGGAATCGCATATCTAAAAACATTTATAATTTAACTCTGTGTGAGACTGTATAGGTTTCAGGGTTCGTATGTGTATGATAGTGGAGTTGGAGACAATTTCTATTTGCACACATAAGTCGGACCGCCTTAGAAAGTTTTGTGTACTCGCTCTTATTAAGTAGGTATAAGAATTTGTTTTGAAAAAAATATGTCATGGTACGTTTTGATCGCTCAATGACGTGTAAAATTATAATCGGATTCAGACCACCGGATTTTGTTTTAATAATATTCAATACTATTTTGGAAGACAAATCCATAATATAAACGAATTATTACTACCAACTGAACATGATCTTCATTGCAGGTATACAAAAAATATACGCCTTTAATCACTTCGTATATCCTAAAATATAATTTAAAATTACAAAAAAAAAATTGTATAGTATAAAAATAAAATGGACTAAGGGTCAATTTTATATGTCAACGTTGTATGAAAGATTATTTTTATACGTCATAATTATCTGAACAAACGTTTATTACTACACCGTACGGAAAATATATGAGTTTTCCTTGTGCGGAGATGGTACGGATAGCATAGAAAAATAACCCCTTTTAGATCAATAACTGTTTATTGTACGATTACAATGTATGCAATTATGAAAATGGTAAATTAGAAATTAACGTTTTTTTATTAATCACATTAAATTATAATTAGAAAAATAATTGAGTTAAAAGAAAAAAGGAACACATCAATATTTACTTTGTGTATGGATTTTATAGAAATTAATTAGCAACCAACATATAATCAAATTAAAATGAAACCCTTCGGAATTGATTATTGATATCATGAAATCCTGTTGACAAAAATTTGATTAGGTCCCGTTACAAACAAAGGTTTAATAACTATAATTATGCTACCGAATGTTAACTTCATCAATTGTGGCCGATCATAGAGAAATCGTAATTCATAAGTGCTTTTTACTAGTTCACTCTACTTAGTGAAACGGATCTGCACAAGAACAAATGATTTATTTCTATTCAGTCCAATTTCCTACTTATCCGATCCCCATGCAATGTAATTTGTGAATAGATTAAAAAAAATGTACATTAAAGTACTGGGATATGTATATAAGTATAAAACGTCTTTATATAAATATTATCGTAATCTAACAAATAAAACATAATTAGATTGTATTACGTTTCCATATTTAAAAAATGTATTATTTAGATTCAAGATCAGAATATTATTGACTGAGGATACGAATTTAATTAGACACAATTGAAAGGGCCAATTGATAACGATTAATAATATATAGCATAATAATCAATGGTTTTCAAAACTTGTTAACACTTCCTGTTCATAGCCTTATAGTATGCAAATGATGAAATATTATAATCGTCTACACGTCAACAACACGTAGAATAGCTAAAACAATACTACACAATACTACAATAATAGATCTGATGTAGGACGGTCGAAAATCATTTACACTCCAATAAGATTGTTATTTATTAACTATTATTGATTTATGTTGAATAAACTTGGACGTATGTATGTGCAGTTTATGTATGCACGCTTGTATTATGCCTCTTCAGTTTTCGATGACACTGTAAAATGATCACAGATATTATTCACTTTGTTCGTATATGAGTTCCCTCCACTATTAATCATTTCATACGTTATAATAATTGTACATCAACTTTCAATCGATTATCCGGGTATAAACATAAAACGAAATATATTCGTAGAATATTATGTATAGAACATTGCAGATATTATATTTATGAAGAAGAAAAATGTTAAAATAATATTAATAATACATCACCCGATCAACGAGAAAAAAATGATGTATGGTGAGAAAAACCAGGGATCGGATATTGTGCACACATATTATAGTTATAGACTAAGTTTTCAGTAATAATAATATAACTCAAGTTATATTTTATATTATTCTACACTCGTCAAATAGTTAAAATAAAAAATAAATTGCTACAAACGTGGTAGCGAAGGCAGTGAACCCTTGATGTTTAATTTAAAGTGTATGGCGAAAGTTAAACAAACCGAATTTTTTTGCTGAAAGTTCGAAATTTAAAGTCAAGACACGTTTAAGTAAAGTCACAGACCACATAAGGGTTAAAATGTCGGGATTTGGTAAAATTGTATATAACGATATTTATTGTACTTTCATGACTATAAGATAATAATATTATAACCGAGAACAGTTGTATATAGTCAAATACATATAGTATTTTGAGTTATATTACTTAATTCAGTATCGCTATAGTTTATCGTTTAATAAATAGAGTTCAATAAGCGGTTTTGCATAAAATTTCCCGTTTTTCCGTAATTTTTTTATGTTCCGATGCATTTGAAATTGTTTGACTTTTAACCTGTTTAATATTAGGTAATTAGATTTACTTTCCTTTCAGTTGCTATATAAGGAAATTGAAGCATCTTTACTGCTTCAAAACGTTATGACAGACACAAAAATAAGAATAAAATATGTCATTTTAAAATCAATACATTCTTCACTTCGTTACGAATCTAAAAAAGATTTATTAATTGTATTAATTGATGGAGGCATACGTAATATATGTAGTTGAATAGAAACAATATTGTTGATGTATACTCCTGAAGTTACACGTACCACCATCATAGTTAACTTCGTTTTAAGATTACAATGCATTGTAGTATAGGCGAGAAGTCGCATTGATCATAATATTACTAGTTAAATAAAAGTCATAACACTAATAAATAATAATAAACACGTATTACATTTGTGGTACCTGCATAAAAAATGAAAATATTTATGAATTTGTAAAATTGTATGGGTTTTTGCAAAATGTACGACTCTGAATTTTTTTATACGTTGTTATGACTTAGGCTTTTGACGTATTATTATTATTTTTTTTTCATTTATGTTCATAAAATGTTGTGGTTAGACTGCGGCCCATCGAAGCGTCACGTTTGATGTCCATTCACATTGTTCGTTAGTAATGATGCGGACACGAAATGATTAATACTGTTTCTCTCTCTACTACCCTGCTCACTATTGTTCCTGAAATTATTCTTTCTTTTTGTTTATTCGCAATATTATTTGATAAATTCCCAGCGCGGGGGTATTATATATACAAGTCACAGCTGCAGGGGATGAGGTCAGGGATCACAGGGGAATATTCCGGGGGTGTGCGAACACTCCCAATGTACGCACATGCAGACGCGGACAATAAGGTTGAGGCGGTGGTCTGGTGTTGTCGCTGCGGAGACGGGATGGATTAGCGGACGTAGGATGCGAGGACGTGTTATACAGTAGTTCGCGTTTTAGCCGTCACAGTTTTACATATCGCGGGGTGGCTGACTGTAAAACGCTAAACGCAAATGATAAATGATAAGGCTGCCGCCGTCGACGCTATCTGTGTGTGTGTGTGTGTGTGTGTGTGTATAGCATTTATGTTTGCACGAACAAACATATAATATGTATATGTATACATAGGCCTTAACATACATGTGACTCCGGAAAAAGGGAAATTTAGGTAATTGTCGTAGCTTAAATATTATTGTACTGCTGCAGAAGCTGGTGATCGATAGCACAGCGCCGCTGAGGGGTCGTACGTATTATATGTTTTCACGGAAAACCTCATAAGTCGTGACATACCTTTTGATTTTGAAAATTTATCTAAAAATTTGTACCGTCTAATAAGTAATAATTGTACATTCTAATTTAATCATACCAGGTGCATGAAACGGGACTGGTCTATGGACTTTTTGTAAATAAACCAAACTAAATATAAACAATTCAGGTTTCGCAGCTGTGTACGTTTTTATCGTCAAGCCCTCAAGCTACAAATATATTATTTTTAAAAAAAACTTACTTATTACGCAATCTTGAATAGTGTATAGTTTGAAAATGTCAATAAAATTATTTTTATATAGGTTATTATAAAAGCATGCTTCAAGTATAGATTACGAGAAACAGAAGGTTTGACTTTAGCATTGATACGATCAAGCTATCGGTGAATTACATAGAATATTTTATAAATGAAAAAGATTCCAATATGGAGATCAAAAAAAGAAGAGAGAGAGAAATAGAGAGTGAAATAAAGGAAGTGAAAAACTAAAATCCCCAATTGTTTCCACCGATTATTTAGACAGAAAACATACCATTTAATATTTATAATATTATTATATATAAATAATATACAATTATATTATGTTGTAATAAACCCGGAATTCAACGTTCCACATTTAATAATAATAAAAATTAAATTACTCATACGTGCTTGAATCTAATTTACGTTAAAATCAACCAATGAGTGTAAACTTATCCATGTTAGGTTAGGTTAGCTTATTGTTTTTTTCTTATTTGCATGTAAAACAATGTTAAAAAATATTTTAAATCGTGTTTTGATACGTTTTCTCTCCTATTGCAAATAAATCACTTCATCGTTTTTTATAAATAATCGTTGATTATACTTTCGTTCAATCTGTCGTAATCGTTATGTTCCATATGCGTGTTATGTACTTATTTTATAATATTTAATATAATATTGCTAAAAGGAATAGTTTTATGTTGTAAAATTATGCCAAAGATAATTATAATCATATTAATGTGTTGAAAAAACATTCTGTTTGGGAGAGTATATATTATTATTATAAAACACATAATATCTAATGACTAATAAACAATTAATTGAGTAAAACATAAGCATAATGAAGTAAACAGTCGTTTTTAACAATATAACTATGTTTTCTTGTATAATAAAACCATCCATGAAATACGTTATATTTTTATTATTATCTTACGTCGTGTTTACTGACACAACGGTGTTTAAATTATGTTAGGATATAAATTATTATAAGAATTCTGAATAAACTCGACATTATTTCAAAACAATTTGAATGCACTATTAATGCTATAATACCTGAGTTATTAAGATGATATTGCCTTAAGTAGATACTTCTGGAAAGTGACGGATGCGAATGGTCGAAAAACTGATTATAATCATCATAACCCTTTGTTGCCATAATGCTCACATTTAAGCCAATGGAATTAAACTAAATAAGAAGCATTAAAAGATGTATACAAAACTAAGACTCTATCCAAGGTTTTTGTGAAACAGACAACAGTTATAACGTAAATAGTTGATAGTCGTATAATATTACAATGTTAATAAAAACGTAAAATTGTTTTTTATCATTTATTTTCTTAACTGTTTAAAATTGAAAGTTTTCTCAATATATAACACAAATCGTTACATATACATCTTCATATCATCCCCGTAATTATGATGCACAATCATTTTTTGACGTACACAATAATGTTATACATATATATATATATATATATGTATTGTATATGCAATACACATATCATGATAATATTATATTATTATACATTAATATCAAAGAAATTTCATTTTTTCAAATTAAAAACTATAAGAACTATAATATGTATATTGTATACATAAGATACATAGGTATAGATTACATGGGTAGTCAACGGTCAACATTTGAACTAAAAAGAATATTTTCTGTTAGGACGTACTAAAAATACATTGAAATAATAAAATATAATATTTCCAACAGTCTTTCAAACTTATATTTTTTCTCTATTTTCGAGTCGTATAAAATAAATGCAAATGCAATTTATAGTCATTTAAAAGTTATTTATAAATGTACTTTTTTTATGTTTTTGGTGTTTAAGGGCATCTTTAAAACATTTTAGAGTGTCAAAATCCCAATCGTACATGTTACACAATAGGAATCGTGTGCCTATATATACCACAAATGAATATATACATACATATTTTGTACACACACACATACACACGCATACACGCACACAAATATATACACGTATTGCAAACTCATATATGCATGAGAAGGCGACTGATTGAATTCGTTCGCATATCTCATCGTCTTCCGAGTGGAAGGTGGTGGTGGTACTGTACTGAGAAAATGGATTGCTTTCATACATCGGAGACGATACAACCTGCATCAGCACACAACCCCTTCTTCTCACTGGGAATATAGTATATATATATGTGTATAGGTTGTATGTATGGCTATGGCGAGAGTATACTCGTCGTCGAACAATTTATTACATCGTTTCAATCAACGTCTCTTTCGCGAGTGGAAAGGGTTCTATTCTTTTTTTTTATTATTATTATTTATATATTATATTTATTCATTTATTTATTTTTTTGAAACCCATCAAAAGAATGTGTAGACGTTTAAGGAAGAAAAATTGGTGGGTAAAACTATTTTTTATGATCCACTTGTGAACGGATAAGTGGAATGAAAACGAAAATGTTCAGGTGTTTAACTATAGATTTCATGTAACATAAGTTGCCAATAATAATATATGTATATTGTATATAGTGTGTTACACTCTTGGGCTTTGGGCAGTATTCGATGGATCATTTACTATTTAGCGATTGAAACGTTTACGCCCCGGTAGATTGTAAAATTTCATGAAAAATATTTTTTTTTATTTCCAAGTGAACATTTTTAAAAGTTGGTTTATTGTATGAAATAAAGAAAAATTGTAACATAGTTACATACTACATACATAATAAATAATAATACACAAACATAGACATATAAAAAAAATTAGATAACCGACTAAAAGACAATATATTGAAGTCAGCCATATGCCAACAGGGAAAATTTGCAAGATTGATTATATCAAATATGTATATTGTATAAATTTGTAATATATATTATATTATTATGTCATATAAATATATGTATAGGTATCTTATATTCTTATAATCTTATCTATTGAGTTATTTTTTAAACATTAAACTAATAAGTAATAATTTAATTACTTATATTAGTAATAAAGTAAAAATAAGTGGTAAAATAGTTTAATAGCGAATAGGGGATTTAATTGATAAGTGATAACAAAAATATAATAAAATTAATACCAGTATACAAATACTATATAATTATTAATTAATAATTTATAACCATTGACCAATAACAGTATTTAGGTAGGGTTTTTAATTCGTAAACCTTGGTTGATGAATGACTAACTGATAAGTTATTCATAATCAATGTTTTCTGTATTTTATCAATATATTATTATTTCTCATCATCTATAAACACGTTTAAAAGAAAAAAAAATATTTTTCATTATTTCATTGAAATATTTCAAGTGAAATATTTCAAATTTACAACCCTATGCCCCGGTATGTGTAATAATATAATAACGGTATATCAATCTATAAACGCGTATAGCCCGTAGTTTCAATGTTTAAGAGTACCAACGTTGTTCGCAAAACAATTTTTTCAAATACTTTAGAAACATTTTTATTTGAACACTAAGCACGTCAAATATATCATAAAATTATAGTTAGAACTATAGCAGCAAAAGTTAAATTGTATTATTTTCAAATTCGACAAGTAAGCAGTTGAAATGACTGCCATTAAATGTTATTATATATTAAGCGGGCACGTTTTGGCATTACTATTTGTAAAACCGTTAATTTAGTTGTTTAAAAATAACAATCATCATGACTTGGGCCAAATCTGAGTCATTTACGATTTTATATTAATACATTAATTACATAGAGCAGTGCAGTGCATTAGTTAAATTAATACTTTGAAAATTATAATTGATTTACGGTTTTTGCAGTTGAAGCCAAAAGAAAAATCGGGCTATTAAAAGTAATCAATAAATAATAAAATATGACTTAATTTTTTTTTTCGCTTTTCATTATACGAAAGTATTAAACAAAATATTTAGTAAGCTGATATTTATGTTAAATTTGTACGGTATTTTACACCCATAATAAATATTACTAACTTTTTTTCTGTCTATTCGTTTCGGAAGGCCAGGCAACCGAAGCCATTAGCCCCACACGTAGATTTTTTTTACGGTACCTATAGGTAGGTTTGGTTAATAAACTTTTGTTGTTTTTGTATAATTCACGTTTGTTTGTCGGCAGACGGGGAGGGGACGTGGAGGTTTCTTCTCTCCAGACGGTGACGGTTGTCCCGTCCAGAATATGAAGCCGTTCGGTAATCAGGTTCGAACCAGTAATGGTGCGTTAAAACACAGTGACAGTTATCACAAACAATACAATTGAAATTAATTTTATTTGAAATGAAAATTAATGTCATATGATAATTCGAACACTTTTAGAGCGTATTATATATATAAAACGTAGTTTAATACGTACTTCTGCGTACAGTCTATGACATATAAATTGTCAAAAAATAATAACATAAATACAGGGACGTCATTTGGGGGAGGGGCAGACTATGGCAATGCCCCACTCTAAGAAATTTTAAGAAGTCGGCAAATTCTTCGTCCGATGATCAAATGCTAAAATCGGTAAATACTAAATTTGTGTTTACTATTTTGTACTCAAAAATTAGATAATATTCTCTTTTAAATACACATTCACGGTTTATTAAAATTACTGGCTCCTCCTCGGCTGTGGGCTTAAGCAGCGTCCACACTATGTCGAATGGAAACAATCGTTATTACGCGAAACGGCGAAACACTTCTATGGAATATCTAGAGAAATTCTAAAAATAAATATACAACAAATTGATAGTTTTGATATCATCTAATGCCGATTGCCGACTATCATGATCTAATCACTCGGTACATTTTAATTTTAATTTAATCACTAAAACGTTAAATCATTCTTAAGGGGATTGTAGGTAATCCATGATCTCTGTCCCTGTCTATCACACGCGCAACATAGGAATTTAGACGTTTTCTATTTCCAACGTACCGATCGATTAATTAATGCGATAAGAATTTTGAAAATGGATTTGAATTCGTCGTTAAGTCTACTTTAGATCGACTTTACTAATTTTTTTAATTTTTGCACTTAACATCCCCAAAAATTAATTTTTGTTGATTTTTATGTTTCTGATTCGTTTATTTCTATTTTGTGAAATTTCGGGGGGCAAAAAATTTACGCGTTTCTGATTCATTTAATATCCTAAATTATGTCGTGAATCGACGAGGGTGGCCGTGGTATAAGAATACTGTAATTTTGAATAGCAAAAGCAAATCCCTATAATTTTAGCGTGTGTGTTTTTTTAATTGAAATAAATTAAGTGTAAAGTGGTGTGGACAATTGGAACAGTTCCAAATCGTTGTTGCATAAAGTCAGATCATGGAGCGAATAGTTATCCTATATAGTCCATTCGCTGATGTGCAGAAATACAAGAGGAAGAGGATGTGTCTATATAAAACGAACCAAATGACCCATTCTCATTTACTTTTTACTTTTAGGCTATGAAAAAAAGATTTAAAAAGAAATATCTAATAGTTTTTATGAATACGCACGGACTTGTCAGTGTAATATTATAATGGTAATCGTTTAAATGACAGATACAAATGTTTGTAATTAAAATAACAAAAATTATTACGGTAGTTACCAAAAATCTTATATTATATAATATTATAATATATGTAACAATATATTTAACAATTACGTATTAAGAAGTAAATTAATCTTTTTTTTCCTTCAAACTAATTATATTATGTTTTACTAAGTTTTTATTTTATTTTATTTTATTTTTTTTTTTGATACATAAAAATAAAATGTAAACTAGAATGTTTTTAATATCACCAATCATCACACTATAATATTATTGTTATTTGTAAGGTATGTTTTTCATTGGGTTTTCAATTATTTATTGATATATACCTATTACTGAAAGAATTAAATATTTTATTAATTAGTAATTATAATTCGTAATTATTAGTAATTAGTAAAATTGTTAGTAAGTATTATTAGTTATTAAATTAGCAATTCTTTGAAATACATGAAATTTCGAGTAAAAGTTTAAAAAATATCTCCAGAGAATCGGATAATTTCGATTTCAAATTATTTATGAACAAATCAATTTTTAATGGAAAAATTAACGATGCAAAAAAAAGCAATGATCACTTTTAAGTATTTTAAATATAATATGATATATCTACCAACACAACGTCATCAATGCTACGGAATTTAATCCTTCTTTTTCAAATCATTGTTTGCTTTGTTGTAAAAAAACATTAGCGTCCTGGAAGTCAAACAAAATGTTTTATGCAAATCTATTAATACGCATAATATTACACTGCAGTGTTGTCTTATGTTGAAAATGAGACGTATTTAGGATTAACAAATTTCACAATATAAACTATTTCAAATGAAATACTAGACTATTTTATAACATTGGCACGAACAAAAAAATTATCATTTTCCAACGGTCTTTATAACAAGATTTATTCGTTTATAAATTATATTAGTACGACACGCAGTGAATGCATAAGCGTTATTATAATTGTGAAAAATGTTTAACTATATTTTTGCGAGAGTTATTCATAAGCTAATATGGAGCTAAAAATCTGTTTTCTGCTGCTCGTATCCTACTATATAGTATCCAAAAATTATAAACATTTTCGGGATATTAAAGTTATTTAATTGATTTGATTCGGGTTCATATTATGTGTTCAAAAAACTTTTATAAATGTTATAACACTCGCTTTACTCGGAGCAACTCGAGTGTCGTCATCCGGTTTACAATTTGTGCAATTTAAGCGATATAGTCGATACATAACGATATGCGTCTCTAATTCGTATAATAGTTGACTTGAGCATCGGATTAACATCGATAGAAATTTCTTCACAAACAGGAAATATTTATTCATGTTTAACTCAGTTTGCGAGTACATTGTTAAAAAGGTCTCCTAGGAAACTTTTTTTATTAAAAATCAGAATAATTATGATTGTAGCTAAAATTTGGATATTGTTGGTATTTGTTTTTTTTTTCTATTTATCCGTAGTATGAATAGTGTGATCACTGTGATGCTCTCCATCAGCATTCAGCAACAAATGAGATTTTTACCACATGAAAGATTTAGATTATTTATTGTTTCTTTTATTTTAACAATTTGACTTTTATGGTTGTATGTGAATCAATATGATTTAGCCCAAATGTTGGGTGAAATTTTAAATTATTTTTAAAGTCATTAATTATTAACATTTAAAATAAACAAATAAGAATAAATAACTGTGTATAAAAATTATTATTTTGCATTAGTTATTTTGTAAATTATATCATTTTCCAAAATTTTGTCTTATTAAGTCCTTGTGATTAGAATATTGTAACACCAAGTAAAATTATTTTGAATTTATAAATATTTTTAGTGGTTTTTTTCAATAAATGGTAATATTATTTAGGTATTTTAAGTGCTTTTTGCTTATTTAATGTCTTATATAGAGCTACCGTAATATCCAAATACTAGTTAAAACCTTTACTAAAGCTACGATTAAGTAATTCAACGCTGACGTGCAGTGGTTATAAATTACGACTAGACGAAGGCATTACAGTGGCATTAAAATAAAACACAATTTGGTCAAAATTAGAAACACGAGGAAAATCATGAATTGCCAAGTTTAATCAAGGTCGTATATAACTAGGTCAATTTTTATCTGTTACAGTTTGTTTATTTTGCGGGCGAATCTCATTTGGCTATCGTTGTGGTGAATCGAATAATAAATTATAACGTTTTACATAAGAAATGAACTGAGATTGTTTGCGTTTCTCGATGACTGAATTTCTCATAATTTAATTCAGCGGCCAATTGTATAAATATATTATTATGTAAACTGAACGATCACGCTATATAACGTACCTATAATCCAATCACTCTTTAACTGGTTACGGACAGTAATGAGCACAAGGAAAAATAACAAGTAAAAATAAAATAAAAATAGTAACAATTTGTAGGTATGTGTCAAGTATTAACTATATTATATGTATATTTAAAAACTACTTTAAAAGTTCAATTGAAATCAAATAGTTTCAACAAATATAGTTTGCAAATAATTAAAATATTGATAGAGTTAAAGTTTTTAAAATAGTTTATATATATATATATATATATTACTTTTAGACTTTGATGGCTCAACCAACCTGATACACTTGTAATTTCATACACCATTTCAGAAGAAATTGTGATGTCCATATACTATATAGTATGAAAACAAAAACGTGGGAAAGTTGACAAATAATTATTAAAATTTCGAATTTTCATATTTGAAATGTAGTTAACTAATTATTTATTATTTCATTTTACTTGTACTCGGAATAGAATATAATATAGATTTAATATAAATTAAATAACGAGACGGTGGAATATTATATTATTTACTTGCTGTGCAGATTATTACGATTGTGGTGTATAACTAATAGGAATTCGATGATTTCTACACCGAACCATGCATGTTCTGCAGACCCGAAATCTATATATTATATAATTTTGACATATTTTGTATATTTTAACGATAGCATAGATACATAGTAAATTCGCGGTATTTACATATCGCGAACGCATAATACATAGAGTACAGTGCCGGGTTAAAGGGGGGGGCAAAGGGGACAGCTTTAATTTCCCGTATTTTCGTAATTTTTTCGACGCTTTTAAAAAGTATTGGGTATTGTGGGGCGGCATTTTAAAATCTGCCCTCAGGCGGGAAATTTCTTAACCCAGCACTGATAGAGTGATATATGTATATAATAAATAGTAAATACTTATGCAGTAGACGATTTAACTTATATATGTATGATAAGACGTAGTGTGATCGTGTGGGTACGCTTTTATTACATTGTTTTCATATATATATTCTTTCCATCAATGTGAAAGAGAGGAGGGTGGAAGGGGTAATAATAATAATATATACACGGTATATCATGATGATATTATATAATATAAAACCGAACGCAATATTAGGCTTCTCTCGGCAAAAATCATATTCTCGAGACGTAAATGTCAAAGAAAATTATGCGAAAAGGAAATGAAAATAACATGGTATTATCGTGCTGACGACATTATAATATATATACTTTTTTCTTCTTTACAGCGTCTTCCTCTCTAGTGTCCAGCGCTATCCTGTACATAGATCGGAATCGTGATTTCTACGCAGGTAATATATAATATCCGACTCAACTTTTATCATTAACATCATTACCGTGTTTTGTGATTTTATTTTTTGTACACAGTGTACATGTATGTGTGCGCACGTGTGTGCGTGTCTTCGCGGAAAAAATAACAATTTTCTCTCACACAAACATACACATTTATATTGCCGTCCGAAACGCTTGTTGGCTCGCTTTGAATTGTTTTTTTTTCTGTTACTCCAAACCAACCATAATTTAAAATGTAAAACCGTTGATGAATGTTTGACCGACAAATATTTTTGACTGACAATGGTCAGTTTAGATGGTTTAGTGTGGGGCATAGCGGTTTTTTGTTTCTAGACACTGTTGTTGAACTATCTAACGTTCCGTATTTTCGTTCTTTTATAATCGATATTGATCAGTTTAAATAGAGTACTTAATACGTGACACTAAGTAAAAAAAAAAAAATTGCCTATATACTTTTTTTTTTTTTAAAAAAAATATAAAATAAAATAACATTTACAATCTGTATATGTAAAAGAATACAATAAGCAAATATGACGGACAATATGACGGCGAGTAGGGAAACTATCCAGTGATATGACCCATAGAGCCTTTATACTCGAAAACAATATTATTCAAACATAATTTTAGTACATAGGTATTATTCAAATGTCGTATACGCCGATTGAATCGATGTATTGACATACACAAAAGAAATTTCATCAACACTTAAAAGAGCATAAACTCCCTATAATGATCGAGTCACACGACCACCATAAGAGTCCTTTATTTTCTTTTGTCTTCTGTCTTTACATTCTACATAAAATATGTAAACTTACTGACTAAGATGATTTTTAAATATTATTACATTTTAAATATACGTAAACTTACTGACTAGGATAATTCTAACAATATTAAATTTCTAGCGTACATCCTGTTGGACGATAGTTCCCACGACCTAACTATAATTTGTTCAGCGCTATTTTAGCGCTGATTTGTTAAAATTTTCTAATACTACACTAATAAGTAGTGATTTCTTGATGACGATTTTAAAATATTTATACATATAATCTACGGCAGTAAAGTTAAACGCACATTCGTGTCTATGGTTAGCTTACGTCGCGTAAATCATACTTCAGAGTTAGGTTGTACATACTATTATAAAAGCTATTATTAAACTATGTAAATGACAAAATATCATACAATATCCCAAATATCACAGACGGATTATCTCCAGATTTGGTTAAACTATACGAGTGCACGTCGATTATTGCAGCAGTGAACTTGGATAATAATTTCCTTTGTACTCACGTACACACGATATATATATAACTGCTACTTTGTGATGCGTGCGATGTTCAGTCGTCTGCATACTTAAATACGTATAGGTATACGTGCACGGTCTTGACTTTGTATTCAATCGAAAATTTTCATTAAAAAATTCTTCGGATGCCCCATACGCGCGTTTACCATAACTTACTGTAGCTCAACGGGAACTATTGTTGTTGCCATTCGAAATTCTTCGAGTAAAAAGTATTTCTGATACATTGTATTTTATTTTCCATTTGCCTCACTGGGTGGCTATGGTCACCATCGGGTGCTCGGGGCGAGGCATTATAGGTATTTGTCAGTTGATCTGTGGGTTCCGGGCAAACGCGTGTTGGAAAATGTTGCTAAATTGCTAAATTCTAGCGTGCAGACCACAATCATCCAGGAACTATGTAGTAACGCGTGGCTTAACCGCTGAGCTCAACGACAATGGTGACTAATCATTACGCAATACTATGTATGCACCTCTCTCTGACACGAATAAATGTATAACTCCCTATTTTCTTCTTCATGATCTAACTATAAGACATGAAAATGCATCCACAATATAAATACGTCCAGTGTAGTATATTATTATACATTATACGAGGCACAATTACATTTTTCCGTTCGTCTATTTCACAATTACCTATTTGTAAACTAAATATTTATATATTGTAACGTAAATAAATTAAAACATACAAATCACCAATAACATGTAAATTGATTAAAAAGTCTATATCTATACTGCCCTTGATAAATCATCAATGGAATAAAATAAAAAAATATTCATTTTTTACTATGGAGAGGGAGTATAGTGAGCTAAGAGAGATTTTACATGTCAAATACTCTATTTTCTCTTATTTTGGTATATTAATTAATAACTGGTGGTTATTAACATGTATATTGCATCATACTTAAAATATTTCAATTGATTATGTGTTATTATTAAATTTGAATAATGTAAACGATTAAAAATAATTGAAATAACAAACTAGATTATCAACAGTATATCCTAAAACAAAACATCGTTATAAATGTATAACAAACACTTGATTTGAATTCGATATCAATATATAATTTACATATATCATTTCTGTCAAAAATATCATTGAACTGGACATGACAATATTATTATAAACACGAAATTGCATAATTTAGAAGGAATAAACGACCTTCGAACGATAAAAACATATTTTATTCAAAACATTCACGTTCTAACTATATAGCTTATAACTTATTATTATATCTTAATACATAGACAAATGACCGTGAGAAGAGTTTAGAGTTCATTTGTAGAAATAATTTTCGTATGTTATTAGTTGCACTTATTTAAAGTTAAAGATTGTGTGTTGATAGATTTTATATTAATCATAATAAGTAACAACGCTATAATAACAACAATTATTACTTTGAATGTTTAATAAATGATTATAAAAATCAATAGTTTTAATTTTGCTTTTAGAAAATAAATAATTACATATAAGGTGATTAATTAACAGAACCATAAAAGAAAGTTAAAGTATGTCATATTTAATATTTATTTTATATAATTGAAAAAGTTGAATAACTAAGTATAATGTATATTTGGAATTTTTAAAATGTTAATTCATTTTTATATTTAAAATTATTTAAAATGAACATATCTGAATTCATAAATTTTGTTAAACTCGATGTAGCACTAAATTTATAGTGATACATAATATATCACCAGTTATATGGATTAAAAAACTTATAATATCCATAATTTATATGACATATGAATATATGATGCTTATAAGTGTCTATATTTAGTTAAAATAATCAATAAATGTATTAAAATATTGAATCTTCAAATGAATTTAAAAATCTAAAAAAGTTGTTTAAACTTTCTCGTGTTTAATTGAAATAATTATTTATTTAAGCAATTTATGAATAATTAATATTTATGACCATTTAAAATAATCATAAATATTTTAAAATATTCAATGATACGTTGACATTTATAAAAAAGAATGGTTTGCTTAAAAATTAAAAATTGATAAAATGATGATTGATGACGGTTACATTTATGATATACGATAATTGTACAGCAAATACATGATAGTAAGTATTTTTAAATAACAATTTTTTTGAAATTTAACAATATTTGTATAATTTTGAAGCTGCAGCTTGTCGAAAATTCCTGTTCTCAGAACATTTGTCTCGTGTGCCTTGATGAAAACCCTCCTCGCCATTCGTTCTGGATCCTGTACACCGTTCCGTATGTTTATGAATAACTTATGAATATATGTACAATATACACGTTAAACACTTCTTGCTTAAGCGATTTTTTACAAAATAACGAAAAAATAATTTATAACGTATGCGTTTTGGGGATACGTCATGATCATCAATGCACGTTTCATATAGTAATATTCCGGCAGTTAACAGTAGCCATTAAGAATGACTGGTAATCGGTTAGAATTTTCTGATACTATCTAAACTAAACCCTCATTATATTGCTAGTATAATTTACTCCCTCCCCCCCACGACCGATAAATTCATAACTCTGGTTTTATGTCTACATACAATCGTCATTGTTACAACAGAGAGGGATAGGTATTAAAATCCTCGAACTGGATATTATTATATGCTATATTATTGTTTTACACAAAATCGGATTGATAGAAAGTGGTTGTGTTGTTATTCGATTTGTGATGTTATACCAAAGTCCATGTTGTATAGTTAGTCATGTATTCGAAACATTAATTCAAGCAATAGAGTTAAGTATGTGTTTTGGGTAAAACACTATTATTACGGTTAGTTTGGTTCCAAAACAAAAACAACTGATACCGAGAAACATTTTTTCTTATTTCTCTTTAGACAAAAAATATTATAAGTTATAGCTCATACATTTGTAAACCTAGAAGTTAAAAATACAAATTAAATAATCCAAAATCGAAATATCATGATATAAAACGATTAGTAACACGCACAGAATTTTGTATAATATCTTAAGATAATGGTATAGAATATAAAAAATAAATAAATAAATTAATAGTATCTTGTGAACATACATTTTTAACAATATTTCTATTTTATATTAAATCGTGCCCAACTAAATATAATTTTTTTTCATTAAATCATTAATTTTCTATTGAATGTTAAGTATGAATAATATGAACTGTAATTATTGTTATTCTGTAGCCGAGATAATATCAAAGAATTCTAAACTATGTTCACATAATATTTCTGGTTGGATATATGGGTACGATTATTTTGTGAAGTTTTACAAAACCCTGTCTGATATATGTTTATGGCCAATCTATATATACTCAATTATCCAATTTAAGTACATGTGAATTTTTTCGCGTAATCTGAAACCAAAGTTTTCCCAACAAACGCAATAAAAAAATATCAGGAAAAAACTATTCAAGAAATCGATAGACCCGCCTCAAAAATATCGAGTCGGCTTATACGTAAAAACAGAGAGCGTCTATTTTATTTTAAGAAAAATTTGTTGGTAGTATATTTTTAAAATACTATAATATTACATTTTATTGAATAATTAGTTATGTTGAAAAAGTTCGGGTTGTAATTATTTTAAGATAAATCATTAATTAATATTTAGAATTCAGATGTATGTATTTATACTTTATACCATTATATTAATTAAGTGGAATAATAATTTTTGGTTGTATTTAATTGAAAAATATGTCAAGAACAATATTTCAATACATTTTTTAGTAAGTATAAAAACCACGATTAAACCCTGGCTATAAAAAAAAATCAATGCACAAAAATATCAATACATGCGCGTAACTTTTAGTTACTATAAGAAAAACTTAAAACTTAAACAATAAACATATAAAACTAAACTTGTATGTTTGTTTTTTAAATAAATATTCGTTGATTTAAATGATAAAAGGGAAATTAATATCATAGCGAACTTCAGAGACTCAACATAAATCTTTGATGTCAGATTTAATATATTACAATATTACTTAGGTTCAAGATTTTACGAGCACTGAAACAATTATAGGCAAAGAAATAAACTGTTAGACCTTTGTACGTATAGTAAAAGTTGACAATTTTTACAAAGTGTCTTATTGAATTAATAATCGACAAATTTTATTCAAAATGAGTAATAAACATTTTATTATAACTGTTAACTTTATATTATGAATATGAAACACATAAAATCCTAAACGCACAATACATCTGTAAAATATTTATGCTTTTTACTGCAGTTAGACTACATAAACTGATTAATATTACAGTATTAATAGAAAATATATTATCTGCAAAAGTGCAGAAAAAATATTCTGAAAATCATAACATTTATTACTTTTTTATTTTTCCTAAAATTATCCATACTTATTATAACCAGAAATTCAATTAGTCCACATGAAGGTATAGAAGCGGAGTGATCTAACGTTATCTACAAGACAACATATAATATACATAGTTTATTGCACATACTCGGGTGATTTAGAATATCCTCCAGTATATATACCTGATCCAACGATAAAATGAAAAAAAATAATATGAGAAAGTTACTTTATAAATGAACACTGATTTTCATTCAATATTTTATGTTAATAATATTATGATCCTTTATATTTAATACACACACTTCTAATAGTTATAATCATGCACAATTTATGTGACAATATATACGATTTTGCATATTTTTATGCTGTAATAAATATGATAATAGTTAAGGCATGAGAAATTTTAATTAAGCGACCCAGTTGATCTAGATTTTAGTGTCTCAAAAATCAATTTCAATTAGATTTGAGCTAAAAAATTATTACGAATACTTAATATCATAACACTCGAAACACTCACAATATTATGTACAGTGTATACTGTATAATACAGCACACGAATAACAATGATGCATTTGCGTTTTTCATTTCACATTAAATTAGAAAATATCTCTGTGGAGCTTATAGAGAAAATCGGTAATTACAACACGAGAATTTAGTAATGTAACCCCGACAACCGTTTAAAAATGTTTAACTAACAAATAGTTATTTTTCCTTATGATTTGTAATCAATAAAATGTAATTCGCGATCTTACATTATAAATTATAAATAATGGTTTTTACACGCAAATTGTAAATATTATACCATACAATACGTAAAAGCGTTATAAGGTTCTTATGTTTATTAACTTTATTTTTTTGTTGGTTTGTTGTATTTGTAATTTCAGTAATATTTAAAGTACGCTTAAAAAAATTACTATTCGAATCTATAATTCCTCATTATTATTATACTTATTATTACTTTTTTAAACTGTACTAATAAAACATAATGACTGGAGACATAATGAGACTATAACATATCATCTCAGCGCAAACCACTGTTGTACACTTATAAAATACAATTTAAAAAACACTAATGAAACATCGTACATGGAAAAGAATCCGTGGGTGGTGAACGGATTATGTTAATTACGACTCTAGAGAAAGTTTTTTTTTTAATTATAATGCTCATAAAAACAGTGAATATAATATTCAACTTAGTTTTTCAACATTATAGGTGATTATAATTTACATGATACACTAATTTATAGTATACAATAACAAATTATATTGTTCAATTTTTAAATTTAAATGAAATGATTGAGCATTAGGTATGTAAATGGCCTGATTCATTTATAATTTATAAATTAGGTTAAATGATTTTATTTTTAAATGTCATATGAATGATTTATGTAGTTTTTGAGTATTAATTATATTTAGTTAAACAAAATAGTCATTTTTATAAAAACCTCTACAGATTGTATTGTAGTGGAATTAAAATTTAGAACTGGAAAAAAAATATTATTAAAATATATAACCGTAGTATCTCTTGAATATATTTTGTTGTAAATAATTCAAAAAGTTTTCTTGAATCTGGCCGTTTATTCACGGTAAGTTTCTTTGTCATTAGTTTTTTAAAATATTCTAAAAAGTACTGGAAACTGCACTTTTGAGTATTTATCATTGTCTGTAGCGAATTTCCAATCTATATAGAAATTGTTATGCGGGTTGCTGCACGTATAACAATTTTGGATCATTTTATTCAAAATAGAAAATAATTCACTGGTATATTTAAAACAAAAATAATCGCATTGTTTTAAGATCAATAAATTGATTGGTAATCTGTACTGAAGATCAGTGTTTTCTTTTAAAAATAAATACGATATCTATAAATATTATAACATGCGAAAAAATATAATCTGGTATATATTCAAGTAATTATTTGCTATAATTAACATTGATAATATTCGAAACTTCGTTTAGGTCATTATATTACTATAAGATTAATTTAAATTCAAAATTCAGACATGATACAAGATCGGTTAGTTGGTATACAATATAAATAGACGAGGAAATTATTTATTATTGTTAGCATAAGTGTATGTGATGTTTAAGTTAGTTGTTTTTCTAGAAAATTGTCACGGTCAGGTATATTTAAAATCTTGTGTTTTAGTATTGAAACATCTTGATATTTCACATTACCACATGTTTTATTCTCAAAATAAATTACTGAACATAATAGAGGTCACATATTATATTATTCTGCAGCTAATGAGTACACATAAATCATATTATATTGGTCCATTACCATCGCGAGCGCTTTATCTACTTATAAGCACTATGATATGCCACAATAAGAAATTATTTCAAGTTAATTGCTTGTAATAGTAGTAATATGTAGGTAGCTATTATGAACTTTTGGCTAAATGCACACAATGAAAAAGACAAATATTACTATACTATACAATAAGTTTATGATATATATTATACTCTGGCGAAGAAAAGTTAATACTAAAAACTGTTGTCAAGTTTCAAGCTTATGTGTTCATTTTGTTACACGGTTTATCAAACTAATTAAAAAGATTTATACAAGTTTGGAAAATTTATCTACTGCTGTAGGTACTCAGTTTGGAATAAATTATATATGAAGTTCTATATGCAATAGTTAGCAAGATAAGCAAATTGAATAAAGCATTTTTTTTTTTTTTTATTTAGCAAAAATACGTCTTATAAATAATAAAATCAACTCAAGGAGATTTACAAAACTATTTATAGGAACTCAAGTAATTCTGAAACCATAGAATTTAAAATGATTTTAAATGAGATAGACTATGATATTTTAGTGTTTAAAAGTTATCTGAACAGGTTATTAACGATTAATGTGTTGATAATATTATAGATTGCTCAAGCATAATTATTCATTCTTGTATGTAATGATATTTTTTATTTTTTTTTACTATCCTTCTATGTATATAATTATACGTATATGGTATATGTATTATGTAGTATATTTATTACGCATTCATATTTAAACATTTTATCAATATTCTATATTGTACGTTATAAGTTTAATGCATGGCAGAAATTGTGATGGTAGAATTTGGGTAAATTATGTTTGTCCCAAAATTCAACGTAGATGCTAAATCTTGGCTTGAATAATTTAATTGGTCATGACTCATGGATTATGAATATTATACAAAATGTTATAATACGACTGTGTGGATGCGAAACAATAATACAAGATTGAAGAACTTTTGAAGGCCTATCCCTACACTAATAGTAACCACTAACTAGACTATGGTACAAGTATACCACGCAAAACCGTCTATATACCTCAATAAGAGAAGAATTTAAAACAAATACAACAAAAACACAATATGTAGATACATCGTTGCTGTAGGTTTATATTATAAGTTCTCGAATTACATCACAGTGAACGCAATCTGTACCGACGCTATTCGTTTTCATTTAGAATAATGATTTGTCTATTATTTGTTTTGTTTCCTCTCTGTACCGTTTATACTATATAATACCATGTATAGCTTTAAGCTGAAACTTTTCCTTTACCTACTTTGAACTGTAACTGAACCTCCATCGATTCATTAACTTCTCGTTCAAAGTTCGATTTGTCTTTTGTTTTTTATCGATACAATAAACGTACATCATTGAGAAACCGAAAAAATAAAGAAAATGTTTAGATGCGGCTTACGTAAATGATTCACGACTGAAGTAAGTTTTGTAATCGAATACAGGTATATGGAATGCAAACGCCAGGGAACGAGATGGCGTATAAATATGATCATAAATAACATAATATTATATAGATCATGTACATATTTTATAAATATTATGTAGAAATTGATGCCGTATACGTAATTTCAAATAGACAAAATTATTATACGTGTCAACTGTTACTGTTGTATATTTGGTGGCAAATGACTTGAATCGAAGACAGCTTTATAAGTTATCCGAATACGAAGTTATACACAAATAAACGTATTGTTTTTACCATTATCTTATCTTATTTGTGTATGCCTATTGCGCTGCGATGATTTGTGATAATAATAAATGCGACCTCTGTCAACGAATCTGTCCATTGTGGTATGAAAACATTTTAATTTATAGAACATTTGACCCATATATATTGAATTTGATTTAAATATTTATTTTTATTTTTAACTCAGATATACCGGTCACAGTATTCAATTTACAATCGTTGCGCGTTGGAGCTGGAAAATGAATAAATATTTACCGTCACTAATGTAGCCGATTATACATTAAAATATTATTATCGTACGTTTAATTTATTAGTGTAGTGAGTAGAAAAAACTTCAACGCTCCAGGGTATATACAATACGTGTATATATATATATATAACATTACACAAGTAAATCGTTTTTTGTTTTCATCGAATTGTGTTAACTACAGAACACGAAGATGGACGATTTGTGACACACAGCAAAACAAATACAAAATAAGGAATATGCAACGAGTTTAAAGATTTCAGAAATAATTACCTGAAATTCTAATTTGTACAGCACCGGGTATTTTCGCCTCTGATCACAATGTTTGACAAAACACTCTTTTGGGATTTTTTTGTCTCCAGATATCACTCCGTTGGGCCCGACAGCTGTGAACACACAACGAAATCATATTGTAATAATTATCAAAATATAAGCGTACACAAAATACAATGCACTAATATGGGTGCAAATAAAAATAAATTATTTGTTTTGATGAATACTGAATTGGTATGATGGTTTTTATAGTATACTTTGAAGATATTTTTTCGTAAATAATCGAAATGTTTCATTGGAAGATAAATTGCAGTTTAAAAAAATTAATTTAATTTCGATTCGTTTCAATCGTTACAATTTGTACTTTTTTATTATGATTAAAAGAATGATTTTAATTATTCAATTTACTTTTGCTAAGAATGAATATTGTATTGTTTGTAAAATAGAAAAAAATATGAATGAAAAAAAAAACGAGATTACCTCGTTTACAACATTTTAAAAATTATAGCAGTTATACCTTATATTAATAATTAATAATAGCAGTAATCGAAGACGATGTAAGTACGAAAAAGAAAAAAAAAACATCAATATCACTAGAAGATTATAATTATTTTATTTTATGTATATTGAATATTTATCGTGAAAGAAATCGGTGTATTGTCTTTTCAAATCGTATTTAAATTAATATTTTATATGCATACCAATTCGGGGTGCCATAAGTTGGCCGTCCCTGATATATTATCGTTCGGTCTATAGTTATTTATCAAAACATAAATTATTATTATTAAATCCGGTATAAGTTATAGATATATTCTATGTATTCTATATAGACTTGGTAATAATATTAAGTACGTGAAAAAATGAAAAATGTACATTATTTCATTGGCTTATTACAGCTGCGTGCGAGTGGTCAATTATAAACTCGCATATATTTATAGCCGTGGCTGAAAGTATATACTAATTAATAATAAAAATCAATTTTAGTCATCTTAAAATGAGTAATTTACCCGAGGGAGGAGGATCCACTACAGCGTAATTATAATTAATAATAATATATTGCAGTTTAACAACAGTTCTCCAAAAAATATATCAAAACAAGATTTCGGACAGAAAAACAAATTTTCTTCAACACTACGATATGCCTATTGTTTTGGGACTAATAATTCAGTTCTAAACCTTACAGCTTATGCAAATTGGTACTCATAAATTACTATTCACGGCGTCTATCGTGAGTCGGTATTTACACTTTTTTATGATAAGTCGCGATTTAGTGGAAAAGGGAAATTTTCAACTTTTAGTGTGTTGTAGATATGAAGACTGAAAAGTACGCAAAAGATGTTTTAACAGTGGCAGACATTTTAAAATTGTAATTTTACAATACACACACGCTGTAAAATATAATGTACCATGTAAATGTAGAATGATATTATAAATGTTTTAAAAGTTGAGCTCGGGTTAATTAATATTATTAAGTGTAGGTATAAAAAAAAGTACAAAATCTAAGTAATGGACTGTGACAATAACGTGTACCTTTGTCCTGTATGCATATACTAGGTGGAAATATTTTTTACAAACTAATGGATCACGTAATATTCAGCAACGTAAATTGAAATAAAATTACGTCAGTGTCAATATAAAATAAATATGTTCGGTCGGCTGAAAATGAAAAAAGAGTACCGAATTTTGAATTTTTACGGAGAGCATGTTTACGTTCCCTACTATAAAATAGATATACCCGGCTAATGACTAAAATGTTGAAGCCGTAATAAATATTAAAAAAAAAAATTAAAAATAGATATAATTTATAAAAAATTATAAATATAATCATATTGCCTAAATTCACTTAGATTATTAGTGTACATAATGTGACATATACTTTATGCAATATAATATGCATAATGTTAGTTCATTCGTTCTTATTATTGGTGCTACTTTAAAATTATAGAATTACATTCTATCTACAAATTTTATTTTCAGATATATTTCCTGATAAACACCATTTAACTTCTCCAAATAACCAATACAACAAGAAAAAATATTAATAAATATTAAAACAAGCTAATTATCTCGACTATATTATGTTTGTCTTAAATTTTATTTTGTTTTAAATCAAAAATAAAATATTATGATGTGTAAATGGCCGTTAAGTTCAAGTTATAAGTAATGGTATATTATTTGGGGTCAACAAATAATGTAGGTACGGCGTTCAGCATCCGGACCTCGAGACATTTTATACGGACTGCGAGGTAGCCTCTTTTTAAAAAAATTCAGTGGCCAATATTATTATATTCAATCACAAAATGAGGAAAATGAAAATGTTCATTCATTATAATTTCCGGATCATGTGGTGGTTTGTGCGTGCGGTATCTACAATAATGAATGATGTATTGCATTATTAGTATGTGTTTTTAAAAATAAATTATGTTTACGGTTATGTATAATGACAAGAGGGAAAAAGTTTTGGTCATTTTCCGGGCTTCAATTTCTTCGACTCTAATACAAAATAGATTATAATTCATGTCAAGAGGAGAGGAAATATTTATATAATAGTTTTATAATGTTAAAATGGTATACTGATTATTAATATTATGAATCGAAATATTGAAGTCAAAAAGTGTATTTCGAAACAATGTGTAAAATATCATATTAAGTTAAAATTTCGAAATACCTACAGGCTTACAATATGATCGTACATCTAAAGTATTTGAATAAATATTAACTGATTATAATTATGTATAAAAGTCTAAATGATTTCTTTTTATTTATTGTAATTATTTATTGTTCAGTAAGTTCAGTTACTATTAATAATTTTAATTTAAGTTTTTCTATAAGTATGGTATTCTATAAGTACGGTATGGTTCGATTATATTTTTAAAACTAAGGTCATCATATTTAAATGAAACAGTGTATTATACTGTGTGTGTGTACCATGTTCACAAATTATTTGTAGAACAACAATTATTATTGTTCTAATATAATCGTTTAAAAACCTGTCCAAGACAGATGCGGATACGCCATGTTTCACAAGACGATTTAAGTTTATATGATTGAATACAAATTACATATTATATCACGCAGATGACATTTTTTACTTTATGCCTAAGTTTATCCCCTAACATGTCACATCTATCAATAGCATTTTTTGGTTTCTTCTAAAATCATATCGATAAAGTAAAAATAATAAAACATAACTTTACATAGTGCCGTGGCATAATATTTATAGATATTAGGTATACGCCCTTATGCTGTTTAAACCACCATGAATAATAATCCAAGTCTTTTGTGTTTTGAATTCAATCAAAAATAATAAAAAAACTCCATTATTTCAGTGCACATTTCGTTATAAATATGAATTATTTTTCGGGGTCGCACACGTTTCCTGTACACATTGCGATGCCAAATACCTGTATAGGATAATGATAGCGGCTGAGCTCGTATTGTTTATTTTAATCGAAAGTACATATTGTGCGCTGAACTCAGAAACAGGACGATAATTATACAATAAGGATTATAATCATAATGTAAGTAATTGTAATGATAATATATAGTATATACCTATACAAATCATCAATCACAATAGTACAATATATGCATATACATATAAACAGGTATAGAAGTCGGTATTGGAACTATACGATTTACACAATAGAACTTTAACTGCAAAACTCCTGTATAATATCAGTCTGTTAATGCGTGGATTTTCCGCTAAGTACAATATATGCGCGTGCACAGATGAGTCGATGCGAACATCATAACTGCAGCATACATTTTCCAGGATCTCTCGGAACGTCAACGCCGCAATATTATATGTACCACGAGTGCTTCGTCACCTCATCGTCATAGTACACTCGAGATTGGTTCGATTACTCATCAGAAAAGAGAGAGAAAAAAAATTATAAATAATATACTAACACATGCGCCCTGACCGATATACAACACGCGTAGGTGATATAGCACGAATCGGAGATTGCAGTGAGGGTAATAATAATTATACACTGCAGGTGGCGGACAAAAAGAGAATGTATAATAATATGTATTACAATGAAATCGCAACTGTATAATATACTGTACCGGGGCGTAGTATAAACTATAATATATGCATTACTGTTCATTGAGCGTTCCTCCACAATTACCGTATCGCGCACCCTTTATAATAATACCAGTTATTGTCCGAGAGTCATAAAGATTTCGGTAAGTAGACGCGTTTGCTTCCTGCTATTAGTATAAGAAATCTGTAGTAGGTATTCATAATTCCACTGGTTAAGCAAGTATACTGAATAGTTAAAAAAAGGTGATGTAGAATAATAATAATAATTGATGTCATTTTTTACCATAACCAATTCACGTATTTCCCAGTTGAATATTATTATTATTAAAATATAACCTTAAACTAAAACTAAACTCTAATATTATTTATACTTTCCAATTTTAATCCTAAGTATTTGGTATGATTCTCATGAGAAAAAATGTATAAAATGTTTAATGTTGTCGTCTGTAATCTCAAATACAAGGTGATACATTTAAAGCATAGACGTCTGTCCACCCGTGCACATAATAATAAATCATGTCTTGAAGACTTGGAAAATAATTTAGAAACAATTGCATGCAAGTATAGTTTCGCAGATTATCCCAAATAGGGCGCTTTCGTCACGATCTCCATCCATTGGTTCATATATTTGAAAATATCATTTTCGAATTTCTTTCGAAAATCATTATCAACAAAAACTACAAGATTTTTCTCAGTAGGTACTTGCAAATATAATATGTAATCAGGCGTCATATTATACTATGTACTTATTACGCACGTGATCAGAATTATATGTAAAAATAATACATTATATATATCAGGGACGTTATCAGAGACAGATTTTGAAAAACGAAAAATATTTTATTCTAAAAGCTGCTGGTTTACCAACAAAAATATGATCAAATTATACATGTATCTATTAAATCCGATAGAAATAAACCAATCCGATACCGATAGATATTATTTACAATATTATTTTGCTGTTGAATTATTTGGTTTTTATTCGATCCAATAATTATTACTGATAAAAAAAACATTGTTTGCAATCGTTTAGAAATGGTAAAAATAATTTTTTTGTTGAAAATCGAACCATCAAAACGTTTTTTTAATTATTAAAACAAGTAAAATTGATCATTTGAAAAAACCCAAATTCAATTTTCCAGAATATTATATAAGTAATATGGGTAATTTATATACACGTGGTTTACTTATATATATATAAGAAAAATTGTGGTAAAAACTCATTTTTCCCTCGAGCTCTTAAATTAGCTAGTAAGGTCTTCATCCATCTTGATTTCTTTTTGTCTAATCGTCATCATTTTAGAGGTAATGTTTTCTATGTATTAAATAATTTAATTTAGTCATTCTCTTTTTCTCTCATATATGTTATAATAATATGTTTATTTTGTTTTCTTATACTAAATTTTAGTTTTTTTTTTATTAATTCGCCTGTTATAATGTCAATTGTATGTCACTCTTTTTTCTTTTGATTATACTATGTAAAGGACGTCGGTCCGTTAAATTAGGCTAAATAATGTATATTCATTGTTGCGTTAAATAAATAAATATATATATATGTAAAATGTAGTTTGCAAATAAGTCCACAATCATCATCTTTTTGTTTTCAAAATAAAATATTATAGCATAACCTACCCTAACATATTTGATAAATGTATAACATTTTTTTCAAATTGTCAATGAATATTGTATTTTCCCTAGTAAAATTACTAGTGTATCGTATATTATCTGTCGTCTAATTACATTTTTAACTGTATTTTGCTTCCAAATATCTGTATGTCTGAGCTATAAGTTTTGAATTTTAAAAATTTATTAAATAAAGTATTATATTTCATCGAAAATACCAAGTATGAGGTATAACCAGGCGTACACCCAGGATTTTTGTTTATTTTTTTGGTGTGGGGTGCTTAAAAATTTTCCTATTTTCTTTACACGCAAGTAAAAAATTACCACAAATTATAAATGGTAAATTTTTACTATTATTATTATATGTTATATTATATGTTTAATCAATCATCAATGTAGTACTATATTAGTGAAAATACGCTATAATAATGAATGATTTTATTCGGCCCCAAAGCCCCCCCCTCTTGGGTGTGCCATCGGGTATAACGGACACAAGTAAATGAAAAATGACAATACTTTGAAAATAGTATACGGATGATAACATTGCAAGTATGGGTACCGTAAAAATACAAATATATTAACTAGTTGAAATAAAAAATGATATTAATGAATTGTCCACCTTTCTTCTCTACCCCATTTAAGTAAGTACACGTCTGAATTGATTGATAAAAGTGGTCCAGTCTAATGTAAAAGAATATTTTATGTATATATTATACAGTATACCTATAGGTCCTAATATTATATGTTTATTTATATTGAATAAATCCCATTTCGTTAACGCATCGTCCTAACGTGTAACGTTATTTCAATATTTTGCAAAAATACTATACCTTTTCCTGTACTACGCGGGATGTGAAGTAATTACGTCAAGTTCGAGTTATGTGTACATTTGGGATATTATAATTGTATCATTTCTGCGAAACGAGCATTAAACAAAAGCCCGTAGACGTAGGTAAGTACACACACAACGCACACACACACACACACACACACACACACACACACACACACACACACACACACGAGGACGTGTAACGTATGTATATCCCTACCGAAGTCGGACACGGCATATCATATTTTACGCTAATGTTGTCAACACCGAAATCCACTGAAACGACCGCGTACACCCGAAAGTTTAATAATTACTGAACACGTCATGTAACGCCCGCATCGTCCTCTCGGTTGATTCGTGTCGCGGGTTTTGCGACCGCGGCGGCCAGTTTTTCGCGAGTTTTATTTCGACGACGTAATAAATTTTAATGTAGAATACAACAGTGTAATACGAGAAAAGCGTAAAAAAATTATTCTTATGCATTCGGCACGCATGATGATAAATACCCAAATTGTTCCCCTTTATGTATGTGTCCACGTGTACAGTTACAAGTATAATATATGAATAATGATTATATATGATAAGAACATTTGATTAGAAGGTTTACGTTTGTAAAATATATCATAATAATTCATAATATATTCATCATGAGTGATTCTTATTATAATTCCGTCGACATTTGAATATCAGGATGGTACTTCATATTCCGTTGAATAACATAACAATATGCACCGAACGTTTTGATGACGGGAATTATAAATTATCTTCTGGACTGCATTTCATTTTTTTAGAAATAACTAGCTAGTTTTGAAAGTACTATAATAAAACATTCGTTTGACATTTTTAAAAAATCCTGGATTTAAATGCGCGTTTAAGATACTATTATGACTACCAACAATTATATTTTATTGTATTCCAATGAACGATGATGGTCTAACGGAGTAGGGTGATTAAAGAGTATGCGAGCCGTGCATGCTTTAGTACAAACCGAGGAATAATTTGAAATTTTTTTTACTATAAAACGAAAAGCCAAATTTAATCGTTAGCATCTGTGCGGTGATGTCCATGTGGTCATACATATTATACATAGTATTCAAATCTCAAGTCTTGAAATATCCCTTCATACTTGAAAATTGTAATTAGTAATATAAGGTCACATATTATTTAATTGATACAATATATATATATATATATATATATTTATATTATATTATATGTTTTATAGTTACAAACGGGTAACTACAAACGTGTAATATTATATAAGCAGCTGGTTCTGTAAATACATATTGTGTATAAATGCTAGTATATCAATGAGAATGATGAAAAACAACTCTTAAAGTTTACTTCTTCGAATGAAAATAAAATCATAGTTACTTATATATCTAATAAAAAAATAACAAACATACACAGTAGGTAGGTACACACATACACAAACACACACATTTCATTGTTAAATAAATGTAATTTTCGCTGCGTTCGAATCTAAAGTACGTTCACATAAAACGAAATCTGTCATGAAATAAAATGATATAAAAGGACACAAAATGTAAACAGCCGAATAATAATAATATTCGTGTATTTATGTAGAATGGGAGAGAACTATGCGCACATTTGTTGTTACAAATAATGATACGATAAAACATTTTATCGCGATAATATGGTAAACATTTGGGCAATTCGCGAAGAGAACGCGTTTATAATGTAGTGTCGGTGTAGGTACGAATTCCAGTTCGCCGAACTATGCGAGTACACACAAGTACACGACGTATTCGATTTATTTTACAAGCGAATGGGAAACTTAAATAATGATAATCGCATGTGAAAATTGCTAGAGTGTGCACGTAATGTATTGCACGTGCGTGCAGAATTAATGCGTATACCACCTCACGGTTGTGAATGTAAAAAGCAATTTAAAAAATACGAAATCAACTTGATGATTGGTCATATTTTGCAACAAGCTCAGTATTAGACTTGAATGAATGAATGCGCTTTCATGTTTATATTACATATATGGAAGGCACAATGATAAAATTATAACTATAATACTCGTAAAATATTCGTTCGTTATACCCGGTCGAAAATCGTTAGGTTTTATTGGATTCGAATACGGAACGATAGGATATTATAACAGTTGGTCGGTTCGTGTAAAGTTCCCAATAGATGGCCGGGGGTGGAAGGGGAGGAGGAGATTAAGTTATTGTTATTTTAATCCTATTTATAAAGTACGAACCTTATTATATTGTATTAATTGTAGTTAGTGTTGCTCGTGAGTTTATCGTCCAGGGACAGAGCGCCATTTGATTTCGGTGATGGAGACATTTTTTTTTCCAAGGGACTACGTTCCAAACGTGAGTTATTCAAGAAACCGTCACAAGAGTAAACTACAGCTAAAATGATAGTTGTTACACAATAACTTTTATTAATGTTTTTTACATCGAAATAAAATAATAAAAATAATATTGAAGCTTTGAAACGAAAGGTTTTGCGCGTTTTTCAACAATTTAAATTTTATTTATCTGGGTCGAAACTAAATTGTAAAAAACATTCAAAACGCTTATCATTAAAAA
Organism: Chaitophorus viminalis; assembly: GCA_025469195.1. NCBI lineage: Eukaryota > Metazoa > Arthropoda > Insecta > Hemiptera > Aphididae > Chaitophorus > Chaitophorus viminalis. The sequence goes on along the minus strand of JAIPRK010000753.1, from coordinate 60,035 downwards.
TGTGTTTTTTATTCGTTTAAGAATTTGTAAGAATTAATTTAGTTTCAAATAGTTCATTTTCCAAACATTAAATTTTATCGTATTCATACTAACACACTTTTTTAGTTAAATCTCGTAATACTTAACCTATATAAATAAAAATAATAACTAACAATGTCATGAAAGACGAAGAGGTTTAATGTGATGTATAATATAAATAAAAAAAAACACATAATATTATTTATTATTTGTTTCACAGAACACAGAACAATAGAAAAGAAAAATGTAAGAACAAACATCACAATTTATTGTGTCACGTTGTTATAAAAATATAAGAAATATAACTAAATGTATAAATAGCATTATTAGTGAATTCTATACAAATGAAAATAAATACTTCAAATTTAGCTTTCTGAATATTTAAATATTACAATTTTTTTTTTTTTTTGTCTTGAATCCTGAAACTAAAAAACATAATTTCTGATCAAAATAAATGGGAAAAGTTAAAAATACTTCCCAAGATACTTCAAAGTTTTGACATTCAAGTGGATATTAACTCTTACAAAATATTCGGTCAAAATTATCGTGAATAATGGCTTGTTATTAAATTTTTGTTTATAAGATATCTCATCCTGTTCATTTTTCTTTTATTTTTTTAAAAATTTAAACTTGATGCCTTAGGTATATTTATTATTAGTTATATAAGTAACTATGATTTTATTTTCATTCGAAGAAGTAAACTTCAAGGGTTGTTTTTCATCATTTTCATTGACTGATTGAAAATCCCAACTTTAAAGAGAATAGTTTTGAAATGCATAACATGTCGGGCTCCCAGCGATTTAGGAAAGCTACGTGGAAACCCCAAAAAATTATGAACATTGCAGGTGACAAATTTTAGTGCACAAATTGTCGGTCATTTTGTGACAATTTGGAAAAATTATCGATGAATGTATAAACCATATACTTAATAAAATAAAAAAAAATTGTCCCGTAAAATATTTTAACGGTTAAGTTTCAATTATACATATAAAATGGGATATAATCACTGTGACAATATTTCTTTTATAAATAAAAATTAATTCATATTCTATAGGATATTTAATTTTATAGGATCTGAAGTTTTAGTAAGTATTCGAAATTCTAATTCAAAGTTTATTTGATTATTAATAAGGATAAAAATCATTGAAAATCTCGACTGACAATTTGCTTAATGATCACTTTTTGTGTACTCACTTTTTGTGTATAATGAAAGCGAACTCACTTCGAATCCTTTTACGAATGCGATTATTTATCATTGCCTTTAAATTTAAGGACACCCGCCTCGGTGTCTGATCTAACTCAGCGCGTCTCCGCGCGAAGTGTCTCATTCGAAATGTGCCGTATTTAGCCGGTTTCGTTATCATTAATTTATTTAATTTTTTTTTAATTTTCTTCCACCTTCACTATTCACCCTTCTTCATCGTTTCTGGTAATTTTAATCTCGTCAATATAGCTACTGCACCGGGAAATAAATGTTTTAAAAATACAACATAATATACAACAGATGATTTATTAAAAAAGGTATTTCATGTTTTTGTTTTGACGATTTAATGTAATACTATCGTATCTTTATTAATTTTTTTTTTTATATCGCTATTGTTTTATTAAGACAACAAAGCTGACTACATAAACATAAGTAGGTACATACATATATAACATATAATTACTATAAAATTATTCATGAGATTATTTTGAAAGATACAGTCACTTAATTAATGTATCTGCACGACAGTATTATAGTCTTCTGAAATATTTATTTTGTTTTGTGTGTACAAAAAATAGGTATATACACATATTAGCTTATATAAAACAATAACATTAAAAAAAAAAAAATGTATGTTAGACACAACAATTACGAAGCCTAATAATAATATAATGATAACTTGGGAAATTAAAATAATTATTTTGTGTGGTGGACGTTTTGCGAATAGAAGAATATCGAAAAAATATGATATGAATATTATATAAGTATACACTTATAAGTTATAAAAGTAAAAATATTCATTAATATATTACCCGAGTGATGTGACGTGTAACGCGCGATGATTAGGGTTTTTTTAGCACTACGGAGTATTAATAATTTTTCTGCCGTGCATCCGGTGTCATAGATATGCATCATGTGGCTACGTCGAGTAAAGGAAGTTACTAATAATATTATATTCAATGGAAATATATATATATATATATATATATATATAAAATCACACGTCACACGCAAGAGAGGACTGGATCGGAATTCTAGAGGGGAATTTTCTTCTCGGGACCAGATCAAGCCATGAAATTTCAACCAATATAATATTATATAGGTGTACTAGTTCTATACCTTTTCATTCGAAAAGATTGACAAGACGTTGTAATGGAAAATATCGTATTACATTATAAAATATATTACTTTTCATATTTACATATTGATATTATTACACAATATACTCATGGTCAGAGCAATTATGTGCGACGAAAGTATTGAATAATCGTATCGATATTATATTATATAGGTACCTGTGACATTGTGACTTATAAATTCAATGATATGATTATAAAATATAATCCGTAATATGAAAATGAGGTTCATATCGGCGGTATTGATTTTAGACATGGATAATCCGTATAATATAAATAATAGAATAATTGATCGGGAAAGGTTAAACGGTTCACAATAGAACACATTTGATACTCATTATTACATTTCGCCATCAAAATCATTTTAAAAACCAAGTGGTGTTGCGTAATCTAAATTAGCGCTTTATAGTTTATCACGTTTTCATATTCATCATACACGCTAACAACAATTTTTAAATATTCGCATTTTTTGGAATATCAATTTGATGTTTACAGCAAATTTGTTTGAGTCTCAGATAAAATCTCGTACACGATAGGTATATGCTTTTAAATCTACCTATACAAAAATGCAAATGTGTACTATATATATATATTATTTGCTTCTCGTTATAAAATGGCTTAACGAGTAATTCATAATAACGTAGTACATGGAAAAGTTAGATCTTTATTTTTATGTTTTCCTTTATTATCGAACGTGACAAAAACGAATGGTAGGTAATATTATGAAGATATTCAGTGTAGGTACACTATTATGATGGGATGAAAATTTTCGCAGTTTTGTCGGGACCTACGGTCTGTTTCATTGACATTTTCCCATTTCTTGCTTCATAAAATTTAATAGGCACTACTATGTAACGACGATTTGAGTTAACACGACCACGACAAGGGGATATATCGCACCACTACTACGGACCATATTGCAATAATACATTTATCGCGTTTACCGAAATTACTACGTGTTTGAGTGGCTGAATCACTTTCTGGCTACGACCGGACGACAGGTCATCATGATGCCGCGTTTAACGCGTAACGATAATACAATAATATCAATATTTAAACAATATATCGTAGCGTGACGTGCGGGGTGCAGAGGGACGAGCTGAAAATGTGTACGCGAGCAATACCGAGAGACTGAATTCTGCCCACTCCATAATCCTCTTTTGACCACCGTCCTTCGGTCCTCGAGGTATATGTCGTCCCACGATCCGTTTATAGAGTGATATTTTCAATATTTATAATTCACACAAGCGAGCAGATGGTTTTTGTGGGGACTATACGCGGCTGCACACTCGAAATTCACACGGTTCCGTAATATTTTATCATCGTGATGTGCGCTATAATATATTCCTCAAATGCATGTACTACAATTGTCGTTATTGTCATTGCATCGTTTTCCGTTCATCCGAATCGGAAGCCGGATACCAATTACGACATTTCGAACTTTGTCGTGAATTTATTTGTTCTCAACATTAGACCTTAATCATTATATAAACGCAAGCCGTGAACTCGATTTGGTAGGTGAAAATTATTTTCAGTGCGATTTCGGTGACTATTTTTTGTACACGCAATTTTTACACTTGAATTATTTTACCGTTGTACCAGGAAAGAGACAACCGAAAGATTCCATTTTTCGCATGAGTCGGTAATAAGTATCGATTAAGTATCGATTATAGAGATAAACAATATAACTTCCAATGACATTTTGACACCATCGTTTAGTTCTCATCGGATTACGGTTTTTTTTTTTTTTATGTTGTAATGTACAAAATCAAACATATTTATTAATGAGCCTAAAGAAAGCCGTCAATAGCTACAACGATTAAAAAAGCTTATACAAAAGAAGTCAGAATAAAACTGTTTTCATCTGATCGATGGGTAACAAAATATTTACAAATTATAGTTTATTGTCTTTCACAATTGTATTATGTTATTAAATTTAGTTTTGTGAAATTAAATCTCGACAGCGATATTTGAGATAATTGAAAAGGTAGGTATGAACACTAAAGGAGTTAAATTTATTTTTTCAATACGCAACTTTAAACTTCGTTTTAAGTATAATACTGTATTTTTTACGGAGAAAATAAGTGAGCAATTTCAGGAAATGATTGAATGATTATAGTAACAGTAACAGAAATAACGCGGAACTAGTTTGCTATTTACAGTCACTGAGCGGTAATTGTTTCGATAAATATAAAGAATAATAATTTATTTGACAGAATAGTTTCAGTAGAAAAATATTCTAAAAGTAACAATGCTACAATATGCTATGATACTAATTACATACGTTAAACATTATACGTATACTTCCGTCAAGCTCTAGTACACCACCGATGAGTAAATTGTACATAATATATATGATACCATATCGATGTTCTTTATTGATTCGGTATGAAAACGATTTATTAAAAAAAAAGTCCGCTCTATATAGGTACATAATAATGAATGCAGAACACATTTTTTGATTACATTAATTTCGACTAACTTTTATTCGAATTGAAACTGCTGTAAGACGGATTCGGGTTATAAGATTAGACACATGAATATTATTGTTTTTAATTTTGTTCTCGCGCATTGAAAGTTCTCAAGTATATACTTATATAGTGAAAATATCACCGTCATCTATTTAACCTGAAAACATTTTCATATTGACAAGAACGACGGGTGTATGGGGGAAAAATTAAATTTTTTCTGAAAATTTCATTTTTTCACATATCTACGGCAGCGTATATACTACAACAATGTAAAAAATTAAAAAAACAAAAAACCAATAATAATAACATAAAACATGTTTTTCGAACGTATAGCCCCTGCGGTATTGAGGTACCTACGTATTATTCACACGTTTATTCACAGTAAAATTCGCTCAGTAATTCAGTATACGTGGTCGGGGGAATCGGTAAAAATTGGCATAAAAACGTTTATCGGTATAAAATGGGAAAAAATAACCCCTACGGCGATTACGTGTAAATAATATTACGATATATAGTATAGTACCATGAAGATATTCTTGTCAAACGGTTTAGCTGTTAAAATCAAAAATGTATTATGTAATATCTTTTTTGTCAAAAATGATTTGCCAGTTTTCAATGTTCTTACACATACATACAGCAACATAATATATACCTATGATTTCGCCGGCGGCGAATTTAATCACATAATTTAAGACTGGAAAATAACAACGCAGCTTTCGAGCCTAGTTATATTTTGTGTGACTCTCTGAATTACGAAGTCTAAGATAAGGATACATAATTCACATTTTAATTGGGCGTATTTAATAATAATAAACACATAGATTTATGCCAAATGTATGTGTCCAAATAAAATAAGTTTAACTAAAATTATACGTTAGTTTAATTATTTATTTAATCAAAACAATTTATAAGCTCTATAAAAATGTATACACGCATTAATTAAAGTGCGCTATTTGGTTAATGCAATTTAATATGAATATTGTATGTTCAAATTATTATGTTAATATGAATTATAAATGTATGTATAACAAATGATCCGTTTTAAACCTGAAAAACTTTGATGAAATCAAACATCTTTACTTATAATTTAAATACTTATATTGTCCTATTTTGTACTTAAAAGAGATTTAGTTCGTTATTTTGCGAGCTTTTCGACAGAAATTTTTAATGTTAATATCCACCATTTCATTGTTTAAAATAAAATATGATTTACGATACTTTTGTAAGTGTGTTTGTACTCGAAATATTATCCAACCTATGCGGTATATAAGAACAAAAACAGAAATCACCACATTTTTTTTAAACTATATTTTATAATATGATTTAAAATGACATAAATATTAATATTTTCTCATCGATCTATACTACCAAGAAAACTGCAGTTTTACATGCGTCGTGACAATATTATGTCTGTGTAAAATATACACGTTTTTATTGTTATTATTTACACAGATATATTTGTCCGTAAACGATTTGTGTTTATAATATATTTGCATTATACTTTTAGATAATTTTTTTGCGAATGACAACAATATGTGTTATTATAATAAAATCAATAAATATTTCTTAAGCGATTTTACGAGATTTTACTGTGATAAAATTGTTATACAGCGGTGAATATTTCAACGGATTTTGCTGTACAATGATTGATTATTATCTACATATATTATCATTGTAATTATGCGAAATAATAATGGAAAAACTATCTGTTCCAAGTGTGTCATGTTTTCATTTATTAAAAAATCCTTTTGAGTGATTTTTAATAAACAGACCCGCGTTTTCAGGTATAAATCTGTCACTGATTGTTATGCGATTATGGGCGATGATCGTTTTCACGATTACGACCGCACGTAACCGGATGATTGTGTTATTGATACGACATCTGTGTGAAATGACAGAACACGCGATTACAATGCGCGGAGTGGAGTATAATATATATTGACACTTGACAGTCTAAAATAAAGAAGAAATCATCGTACCATATAATTCGATGCGAAAGTACACATGTCCTGACGTCCGATGCCTTGCTGGGTATTATTTCCGGAAATGTAAAAAAAAACCAAACACTTCGAACGAAAGATAAACAAGAAATATTGAAATACAATATACTGCTTGTCTACGCATTACTATAAAAAGTAGAAAATATCCAATGTAGGCAGCATGTCATGGTCAGAATTCATAAGATTGCATGTGCCATTATTTTAATTAAAACAATGTAAACAATATAAACATATTCATTTCTCGCTACACTACACTTTCGTTTATTAATATTCATTGTATGCGAATTGTTTGTAATACATTATACATATAGGCTATGACAACTTTATGTACATACATTTGTTAATTTTTTAATGAAAAAAATTATTTTATAAATTATTATTAATAGCGTGTATTTTTAAAAGCATAACTGGATAAAATACTATAAGCTTTATTGTTTAATATACCTACCTATAGCCAACGATACATATGGTAACATTATACTGTGTTAGTGGAAATTGTACCTATTAACATAAAAAATACGTAATAATTTTCAAACAAAATTTTAATTGATGAACTTTATACCTACACTTAATATTTTGGTTTTTTTTTATTCTAATTCGAATTTATATTATGATATGCATTATATTATATTATGATATTACACAATATATAAATATCAACATATCCTAAACTTATTGTAATCATATTAATATATTATTGTTTTATTTCAATAATAATATGCAATTTTGATCAATAACTGCTATCACAAACAAAAAAAAAAAAAATAATAATAATAATAATAATAAACCACAAGTGATTTTCCCTGATTCTTAATATTGATAACTAAATATTTACATAAGTATATAACACATCACTGTTTTAGATATCTGTATAATACCTACATCTCGAAAAATTGCCAAATTTTACATGACCTTATTTATAGATGTAACTAATCCAAATAAATTAATCTGTAGTTGTATAGGAACGTTGTAGATTTATTTTTAATTATTATTGTCTGGTATTTTACATTTTTTGGGAGTATGTATTTTTAAAATAATGGAAATTTTAAAAAAATATTGATCGACTATATTCGTTGATATACATTAGACCTGGACAATGGATATAATGAATTCAAATTTACATATCAAACAATTTTTGTTTTTGCTACCGCATTCCGACTAAAAAATACATCCAACCACGACTAACTATGCGGCAGATTTAAAACGAAAATATCAGCTATTCAATCCCCAACCCACCTCCTAGAGAAAATGTTTAATACGTAGTTCCAGCATAATTGTGAGCAATAACTACAAACAATTACAAGAACAATGATGAGATAATAAATACGGTGTTAACAATAGTTTTCGACGATAAAATGGTAGAGACATATTTAGCTAGTCTTCATCGCACCGTTGTCGCGTCATCGCGGCCAATGAATATAATAATATAATAAATCACATTTTATTTTTGCTCGTTAATATAGCACGAATACATTATAATGTATTGTTATATTCAACGTATCCTTATAATTCGCGTAAAACTTGAATTTAATTTTCTCAGGACGCATATAAATAAATTCAATAATTGGACGTTTTTATTTATACCGAAGACTTTTAATAGTAATGTAAATGATCGCACGTGAACGTATTTACTGTAATAATGGTACAATAGCTGCCGTATCGATGGTTGGTCGACTATTCCGCTCGTTGTATTTATTTATGTTTAACCATGCGATGCTGCGTAATAAAACTGTCATTACAATGCTAGTGTAGGTATAATATCGATGGCCACGATCGGTGCAATGGTAACGAGTTTGTTTTTGAAATGTGCTTTTCCATCGACAGACGACACATTTATTCAATCTCAGACCTTAGTGTTATAATAATTAAGCGATCGATGTTCACATTATAGTTCCATCAAGCAGGATGTACGAATTCTTTGATAAAAGGAAATTTATTATATTTCTGACTTCTGACGCTATGTACATACATTATTATAATAATGGGAATTGAAAATCCTAATGGCGTGACATACTTAATATACATGGTAGAATATCGTATATGTATAAGTGTGACATATAATAATAAAATATGTATTAAAAGTGCATTTGCGCATCCACGTATATGGAAAAATGAAAGAGTTTGCCAAATCTTATGGTTATATAACTATATATTATTTTGCTATCAACTTTTTCGAATCACTTTCAACCGAAACAAATAATTTTCAAAAATTAAATAATACACATAAAATAGAATAGATTCCATATTAATATTATAATATATATATTTCCAGAAGAATGCCATATATAATATTTAGATGGATTGGTGAGTACTTATACTGCTTTTGAAGTTAAACTTCTTTACGCAGGGTAGTGAGAAAAAATAAAAAGCGAACGGGCGGCCGTACGAACGCGAACACGGACATGTCGTTGTGCGCAGCCGCGGATTGTCGTAGCTGTATTTAGTAAACGGCTATGGGTTGTGTCATTAAGCGACAGTTTTTTTGGTTGGGTTATTAAACAAAGAATACTCAACAATAATATTAATGAGATAAATATTTAGATAAAAACGGAAGATCGTCCGGGATGATTTCATACGGTCGGCGGGGCGGCGGTGCGAAGCGTATCAGTACGTCATGTACATAATATTATGACATAATAATAATATTACGTATTGTAAAATATAATGTTGGTCGGTGACAAGCCGATGCGGTTTCGACGACGACGACGATGATAATAATGATATCATACACGCGCAGCGTATACTATACTATACTATACAATATCTATACTGAGAGCCCAATATCAGTTAGCATCTAGTATATTTAATTAATTTTTATTAATTGATTAATTCACTCGCAAACCTATTTTCTGGAGTTTAACTTCCCGCGCGCGTACTGATAACACACGCACTGTTTTTTTTTAATTATTAAAACATTTTATTTAAAATAAATTTACTATAAAAAATATTGTACCATTAAAGTATATTTGCATTTATCACTGTCCGCATTAAAATTAAAATAATAATAAACTATGTTTTATTTATTATACATAAATGTACTCTAAATGTAAATATAGTTTCAAATCTAAGTTGAAAGACCACACGTCCACTGAGGCACTGATAATAATGATCATCATTTTACATTTATACTTAGTTCATTACTCATGTCACTGTTTAATATTGTTTTATCTATATACCATCACGATTAATTGACAGAAGTGACATGGGAACAACATGCTCGCATACTGATTCTCTTGAAATTCGACATTTCCATCTAGGTTAATTCTGCACCTCGTAATCTTTGCTCGCGGTCATATTATTGTATTAAATTTCCTAACTTTCGATTTCCCAAACACAATGATTTTATTGCAAAACACGTACAAGTTCCATTTAGATCTGTACGTGTAAAATGTTTCACTCGTCACTAACATAGTTGAATACTGTAATTACATTAACTGCGCAGGAAAATTAACGGAATAACAAGACTAAATGAATTTTGATGAACTGATTTTAATAAGATGTTATAATAATCAATGAAATATTTTAAAACAATAATTGTGTAATAAAGTGGCGACGGCGATATCATATCGATTATGATTAATTAAAAGGCCCAATTTTTCATAACGTTACACCGATATAGATAAACATGGTAGTATGACGCGTGTTCACTGCAAATTGCTAGATTAATACGATGCGTATAGGACAATTCAATACTCAGATATGGTAGGAAGAAGGGAGTATTAAAAGGAGACTAATCGCATAATATAGTATAATATTACATTTTTTTAATCTCAAGAGATCCCTACTGACTATTTTTATTGGAATACGGAGGGATAATACATCATTTTTTGTACAAAAATAAATGTGTACATTATTTTTTTTAATAAATTTGCACATTGCACTCGGTTAATAGTATAATATTGTTTATTTATACTCAACAAAAACATTTAAGCTACCTATAATATGATAAATGTTTTGATTCAAATTTTATTTATTTATCTATTTTTTTCATTATTATTTTATAAAATAGAAAACAGAGGAAGCCAATATTATCGGTGATAAGGTATGGTTTTAATAGTTTCAAAGAAGAATAGTTGAGTCCATCCATCGTGTATTTTTCAAATTCGAGCACTAACTCGCAGTTCGCAATGGTCATTCCGGACGGTAAAATATTCGTGGGCACCGAATTGTAGAGAATTACATATTTCCATAAAAAAATGTACCAGCAATCATTACATTTCAAACTTCTAATGAGGCGAAAACATATCCATACACTAAAACTCAACATATTAAAACTTTTTCGACTTGGTATAGTTGACTGTTGACAGGAATATTCTTGTCGAAACATTTTTACAACAATATTAATTTAAGCTTTGCTGATGTCCCAGCCAATAAGCAATGGTGATGTCCACTTCGATCTGACACCTTTCAATACTGGAGGTTCTGTATCATATTCTTGTCTCCTATATTTACATGTAAGTTATTTCTCGATTTAGGTACCTACCCGTTACCGACCGGATCATTTTGTCGAAAAAACACGTTTTATTGTTCCTGTGGTAGACACATAGGTTCAGAAATTAATAATACCAAAAATCGAACCATAAAATATATTAATATTTATATTATTATAGCCAACACAATACTACCGCACGTGATTTCATGTGCGCAACACCTCTCTCACTGCATCCTGTGTCTTGCGGATCATGTGGTACTTACACAATTCGTTGTATCACGTCATGTACTCGACTTAGAATCATACCTATTATTTCACGAACCTGCACGCTCTGCTCAAGGCCCGATATTTTGCCATAATACGCAGGGATTATTGTTAATTCACAACTACCGTTTCCATTTAATACACTGCGGGGGATTGATTTTTTTTTTTTTTTATTATCTATCGTACAATAGACGACTAACAAACGGTGAATATCGAAGAGTAGCGAATCCCTACGGCCGAATGAAACGTCAATTGTGCCGCGAGCCAATTGATAATACAAGTAATACCGACAAATATAAGGAGAAAAAGCGACGTGTGAGACAATATCATAGAACCATGGCTATAGTGAAAATATACCGGTATCGTTTATCTAGAAATATTTAACGTTCACTAAGTGACAATAAATATATTATGAAGTACGCTCGTTATGAGGTTAGCGCAGCAATGCAATTTTACAAATCGAGTTAGTTTAACGAGTCACAGGCTCACAGTAGTGCAGTATATATAATGATGGCGGTTCATTAAGTGCATTCATTATATGTGTTAGGTATTTAGAATTCCATACGACCATACTGGTAAATTGTGCTTTCAACTGTCACAAGACATCTCGATCAGACTTCGGTAAAAATTAATTCAGATAAAGCAATAGAGTGAATGGATCTTGAATCCATGTAAATTTATCAATGCAATGCAGCATTTTGAATGACTAACATTATTATATAATCACATAGTTGTGACCGTGGTCGTGATCGTAATAGTTCTTTGTTGTAATTTATTTTTAGATGGGATAATGATTGGCAGAGCAACACGGCCGCGGTGCCCCTAGAGAGTCACCGTGGCGTACAGCTTAGGAACTATACTGATCGAGACAATCATTGCAAAGAATATTAAATTATTTTAAGGTCATATTAGTTCTACATAGTATGTAATATAATATGTCTTAATTAAACTTCGCGAGTCAAACAGCTGTAACGGATCATCATTTTGTGGTCAACTAGTGACCTATATAAAATAATTTACATTTAGATTCCTCAGACTATATCCGTTGAACATTTACTATTTGATGTTTCTCGAGGCATACAAAACAATATAAATTCATAGTAAAAACGTTTTAACTCATATATTTTTATGAGGATACTAAAAATAAAACTGCAGCTTTCTATAATATATCAGTGCAGTTGAAAATGCATTGTACTTTATAAAACATTTAAAAACTGGATGGTTTATAGAACTTTTCGCTTAGTGGAAAAAGTATATAAAACAAAATTGATATTACCGAGATAATAAATAGTATAACTATTACACACGCAGTAACTTCTTAAATATAAAGATTCGAATTTGTGGAAAAGCATTTTTTTTCATTCTAGTGACCTATTTCTAATTTTCGTTTTTCACACATATTATGTATTCACAATTTATACTGATCAATACATGATTCATAAATAAACATTATCAATAAACAAAAAATTATCGTCTTAATTTATTTGCTTGCGACTCTGTACACAATAATAATAACTAACCAATCGCTGTCATGTTGTATCTTTAACATTTGGGACGGAACCATTATACTGCCCATCAACTATCGTACATAATGTTAAAAGTATAATATAATGGAAGTTTGACAGTAATAAATTTCACTAGCAGACGAATATCGATTCCATTTTCACAAACCAGGAAAAACCTTAGTATTGGTCTAATATCCTTAGTATTGGTCTAATATTATATGCATGATTGAAAATAATCATATATTATTTATAAACCATGCGTGAATATATTATTGTTCATATAAATAAAAATAATAATAAATATAAGCTCACGATTCAACTTTTTTTTTAATATCCAGTTAACTCGTATAGCCTTGTATTTTTGTATTATATGTTGTTCTATGTTTATAATAACATAATTACAAAATATATAATTACAAACATAAAAACAGACTATCAGATTAATTCTTTAAAACAATTCTTAAGACAAAGTTTTTTTTTCAAACACTTTAACATTATAAAAATTGCCATCAAAATAATAACAGTTTTGTAATAAAAACGTTAATAATTAATTTCTGTGGAAATCAGACTGTTTGAAATTATAATTTCTTCCGATTAATTCCACATATTTTCCTATGACTTATTTATATTTTTAAAATTCATTACAAAACTTTCTTAAAAGTGAGGAAAAAAAATTATATTTTGTTCAAGTTTAAGTTTTCTTGATATTATAAATTGTAGATAGATAAACATTTTACGAGAGAAAGTTGATAAGCTTTGGATACCTATTTCGATATTTGTATAAGCAATTATTATGCCTTTAAATGCATCCATACTTAAATTATAATAATTCTTAAATTCATATTAAATATTCTGCGATTCCACTGTTGATACAAACTATATTTTTAGTAAAATAAAATGTTGCTGTAATTTTGGCTTGGTACAATAATGTGGAATTATATTTTTCATCGACCCGAGGATATTATAGTAGTAACGTTAAAAAAAACAATATTTTTATATCTTAATTCATATATTGTGTTAGAAATGAATAAAAAATGATTCAAATATTAAAAATTGTATTACAAATGTTCACAATAGGGAGTAAATTAATAATTTTTGCATTTTTAAAGCATGTTGAATAATCCTTGTTTTATAGTTTACATAAAATGATCATAATGTGATATTTATTACAATAGTTTACGATCAGTGTTTAAGTAAAACTCCAAATAAACATTTAACAAGTAACAAAGAATCATTATTAACTAATCAATATAGTGTAACAACTCAACTTATATTATTCCATTAAAAATACCAAGATTCTCAAGATTCCAAATACAAACCTAATTTTTAATAATTAGATACTTACATATATTTATTGTAAACGCATTTGCCCCTCCACGAATGTGCTCAAACCCATTTTCATTTTTGAAGAATAAATTAAAATTAAAATTAAATAAATAAAAATAGTGATATTTAACAAGTGATTAATAACATTTAATTACAAACAATGACAAATAATAATAACTTTACCTTATAAACTTACCTAATGGTGTGTATTAACGTGTTACTAAATCATAATAAGTATGTATAATAATTTAATAGTTATAAGTGTAATTTTAATTTGTAATATTAAATATAATTTTCTTTTTTAAATTTTTGTATTTACGTATAATATAATATGTTTTGTTTGTATAGATAAACAGTTTTTCTTATAGATACCTGTGCTTTAGTATTTTTGCTATATCTCAAACTATCATTCTTATGACAATATATTAAATACACTGTATATTAAGGTTTTATAATTAATACATTAAATGCATAAATAATAGAATATTATATGTTTAGGAATACAAATCCTTTTATTGAATGTGTTTTGAAAGTATATATAGTTTTATGTAATTTAATTAAAATAATTAAAATGAAATAGAACTAATCAATTAAATTACAATATTCTAACTATTTTTAATTATTAAAAATATCTAGTGATACGAAAATGCAGCCTTTGCGTATGCTACCTGTTGCAGGATACTTTTTTCACTTTTCTAACCACGATAAAACATTTTTTCATAATTATTCAGTATAGTATTAATTGATCACACTGTTAAAACGCATATAGCCGTATACGGGCGTATGTAAAACGAGCTTTTATTACCCGTACAACTGCAAGTTAAACGTGGTATCTATTACACAATAAGTAGAAACGTAGCTACTATTATTCTACGCATCCATTAATCATTGAAATAATCCGAAATTTTTTAATCGATATTCTTGACAGTATAAAACGATAATAATTAATATCGGAAATTCTGAATAGCCGAAAAAGTCACTATTTATCATTGTTCTATTTCGATTTCTTTTCATCGCCGGACAACAAACTTTCGGCAGTTACGGCGCATTGCTTTTTAACTTGTTTTCCTATACACGATGAGCGTGCGTGTCACCCGGGAATTCGATTAATCACGCGCGCTATGTACAAGATATTACATACTTTTTTCCGACTTTTATGCCCACGCTCTGAACGTCAGTGTAGGAGATGGAAAAAACCGAGGCCAAATATCATCGAAGAGAAAAAAGAAAAGTGAAGTTTTTTTTTTCTCTTTCTTTCCCTCTAGATCCTTTGACATCTAAGTATAATAAGCAGCAGCAACTCGCGGTTCGTAGCGAGCGCATGGGAAGTCGCCCGAGGAAAATGAAACTATACATCGCTGGAAGCAAAAGGATAATGATAATGGCAATGATAAATTTCATTAGCCAGGCACAGAGCCAATATCAAATTATAGTTAAATAAAACGCGTATATTCACTTACAGCCCCGAATTCAGAGAAACGCTTCATACACCCTGCACATTGTACCGTCCCGGTACCGTAAAGGTGTTAAAAGGTATTACCACTTTAACCTCGTATACCTATATACCTACTGCGCACATGTGGGGGGTATACCATACGCGTATATATATATATATATATATATAGTATACCACGATGCATATGTACCTATGGAGATAACTTAATAGAAAATGATCAAATACCTCTAGGCAGCCATCAAAGTAACCGTTTCACATTGTAATATTGGAAATATCAATACATTTGAAAATGTAATCTCATTTCGTACACGTCATGTTCTATGGCTATAGCAAAAGCGTTTAATTTCGGTATGATAACTAATAACGTACATGAAAATCTTCAGATTTTTCCACCCGAGTTTATAATATTATATTCAACGGCAGTGCCCATAAATAGTATGTGTTAATACGTCATGACAATCATCGGATGAGTTATTTACGGTAAATGCGTGTATTTGTGGTGTCGTTACGACGAAAGGAAGGGTGGTATAATAGTCTCGGATTGACAGTGATTCGATTAATTCAATAGTAATAATAGCTTATGGCATGCATGTATTGAGTCATTTATCGACAAGCATGTTCATACACCAGACACGTAATTACTTATTTATATAAGTAACAGTTGAGTTACTAGATGTATACGTAGTTTGTTTACGCAAACGGAAGCCGTGAAAATCGTTGTTGAGTATTTAATATTTATACAAATATTTTACAATTGAATGTTTATAAGTCAATATTTACAAGAACAGTCAGAGAATATGATCACTATTTTGTTGGGTGCTTGTATATCCTAAATTTATTTGATGACTGGAAACTCTCGACGACTAAACATAATTTTTTATCTACTCAGATATTCGAATATTTCCGATAATGTGCATAAATACTGAAACTGTGTAGTAGTGTAATACGAATAATACGCATTTTAGAACTATTTTATTATTTTATACAATAATTACTGCAATGTCGGTTTGGTATACCGCAAAATAATATGAGTTAAATCGATAGGAAAGGATGGGTATTGGAATGATAGTGAAGAAGTTACTTTATCTCTTTATCTCTATGTGGAGAGTGTTCCGATATATAATTGGTCTGAAGTTAAAAAAAAAATTGTACAGCAAAAACTCTTTGTGCAGTATGTACTTTTGGGTTTTAGTTTTTTTCACTTCTATAATAATGCAATGTATAGTATATTAAATGATTGATGAAATTTCTGACGACGATAACATAAAAGGAAAATTTTTTGGGGGGATCTCGTCCAGCCTTTCATTTTATTCTGTTCCCTCTTCTTTCTCTCTCTCTCTCTCTTTTAAAATATCATACAAATGAGATAAATACATATAAATGTTAAATATATATAAAATAGCTACGAAAATAATTAGCTTTGCCTCGCAATGTACAGCGGACGCGGAACCACATTAGCACAACGACTGCTGTTACTCAGTCATATTAACTTTAATAGCACATTATCGATGAATGATGATTGCTGCGGAATATAATAGTATGTATTTCGCTAATGCATCTGTTAGCTACCAGCATGAACTCCAGGCATATTAATAGAAAAAGGTTTTCCGTTTTATATGGATACACATTACGGAATCATCGATTATAGAAAACGTCCGCGAAAACGTCGTCCTTCTCGCGTTAAATACTTCCACTACATCACCGTGTTACTGGTATACAGTCATGCAGAACAAATATTTAGTCAAGTTTATCAAAAATATACACATTTTAAAGTAATGATACCTATATCATAATGTATTCAATACACGGTAATATGTATATCAACATTTTTAGAGGTTTTTTTGTGAATACAATAATACTGGAGGAAAAATTAGAATAATAGTTCTTTACTCCACGTGCACGTGCACGCACGCACACACACACACACACTCACACACATACACACACACGCACGCACGCACGCACACACAACAACCATATATGATGTTTTATAATATAATTATACTGTTGACTCTCAAACAAGTTTTCTAAATTTTATGATATAATTGTTTATTCAAAAAATGCAATATATTAAAATTAAAAATAATATTAACACATTAAAATATAATATAACTATTATATTTAATTATTGGTAGGAGACGAAATATAAATTGAGTTAAATGTAATTTTAGATTTTAATTTTATAAAAACATGTTCATTAGAGTATATTATTGTATAAATTAGGTACGGTCCCTTAGTGTGTTAGTATTATAGACCGGATACCGGTATTGTCAACTGCTAACATACGTGCTGTTAAATTACATATACATTACGCCGCGATATATTATTCGTATTATATCTACCTTTTTGGTATCGCTTGTTTTACAATCAGTTATATCAAGTTTGTTTTCAGATAATATGGAAAAAAATGTTTGACAGAGAAAAATTTTTTGGCTTTTATCACTTCGTTGTTGATCGGTCAAGCCACCGAACAGGGTAGACTACGTTTCGAAGATTTTTATTGTTGCCATTCATGACTTGATAACGTAGAATCATTATTTATTATTTTTTATTAACTATTAATTGGTTTTACCGTTTTGGATTATTTGTTTTTAGACCAATGAGCTTGCATGGAGGTTGTCAAATGTGCAATCCAAAGGTCACCATATGGGTGGTGACTGAAGAAAACGGATACAGATTATGCTGTTTTTATTGTAATTAACTAACTAAATATATTACATTTCAATGTAGTGGAGTTGAATTAATTGATGAATTAATATTTTCTTGTAGCCGAAAAGTTAACTCCTCTTAAATTGGAAATTCAAAATTCAAATTATTATTGAAGAACATATTTCATTTGTTGTAAAGAAGAAGTCGAAAATTACTTGCTATTATTATATTTATATAATTAAATCAATTCAATATTATTCTATGTCATTACAGTCGTGTTAAGAGTACAATTTATAATGATTGACACATTATATGCAAGAATTTTTTTATAATTTTATTAATGTTAAAACTTTAAGTAATATTATTATAAATAATCTTACTACAGTATTTTAAATTCTCATAACTTTCAATTTTTTTCTAAAGTAATATATATATATATATATATATGATATCTGTATCGTCTTCCAAAGTTGGTAAACTTTAATGGTAAGAATTATGTAAAACTCTATGAAAATAAATGACCTATAATACCTGAGAAATTATTGCTTGGGTACTGATAAGAAAATACTCTGGCAACAAAACATTTATGGAGATTATAATTATTTTTTTTTTTAATTTTTAACTGTCATGATAAAATTTGTAAAATTCGGTCTAGGTAGGTATTCGTTTATTATACACTCGAATGAGTTTTTTTGAAATCATATAGATGATATATTTTATTTGTGAACACAACGAAGTTCTAGATATAGTAGATTGAACTATACTTACGAGAACATTATTATAGAGAAAAGCATTTATACTGAAAAAAATTATTTATATTGTTGAATATTAAATAGTTTTTGGTACAAAATTTAAAAGCTAGAACAATCGTTCTTTTGGATTATGTCCAATTTTTGTTCAACTCGATTTTTATTGCTCATCTAAACTCTTTTCTACTTTAATTTATAACCCAAGGTGAATGACACTATAATTTAGTATAATGTTTCCACATTTGAATAAAATTGTAACCTAATCCTATGTAAACAATACTTAAATTTGATTTAACTATTTATGGTTTATCTGGTCTAGTTTTGTTATTTTCCAAAAAACAATTCGGTTAATGTTATTCATTTAATAAATCAAACTAAGTTAATTAAAAATAGCCTACCTATTAATAATTATAGAATATTTTAAGTTGAAAGAAAGCATTTTTTCTCATAAATAATGTTTCCCCATGCATACATCATTTTATTTTTAATTACATTTTTTAATATAAAACTAAAGAAATTGAAAAAGAAGCATATATGAGTGGTAATATTATTGCTATAACTGTAACTTAGATATCTGTTTCAGTAAATCAACCTACAGTAGATTTCTTTCTGTTCAGCAAAAATATATTATTAGTGTAATTAAAATGTCTCCAACTTCAATATTTTGATAATTATTTTATGAGTATGAATATGCTAAGCACTTGATATTTATTTAAAATGTTTTCTAAAGCTGTTAATGTCATTAACATTACATTTTAATCTAAGGTAATCTTGAGAAAATAATTTTTCACACATAAAGGTTTTGAGTACTAACAGGTTTGAAATAAAACTAAAATATTGTTTAAATTGAGTTTTCAATTAAAATGTTGAAAAATATTGCTTATTTATAATATCAAAAATATGTAAAAATATAAAATCAATACTATAAAATTATATGACTATTATGACTGAAATAGCTACTTCATTAAGAATTGTTTCTAGTGTAAGTAAAAATATGCCATTTAATATTAGGTTGACGTATTTTAGTTTTTAGTGTTTTAGAGTCTGATACAAAATAGTAGTACTCAATGAATAAAAGGAGTTCTATATGTTATGAAAACAAAACCATCTATGAATGATAATGTTATATAATTTTATGTATAATAGAGTTTTTTAAAGCAAAAAATAAAAATAAAAATAAAATAGGGTTAATTTCTGCTTTTTGTTATAAATATTGGTATTTATACGTTAACGGTGTATAATTTTGAGAAGTATACTCCAGAAAAAATGTTTTCCTATCCCATAATCTTAATAATTCTTATTATATATGATAATTTATAGGTTAGCCCTTATAGAATACATAAATATTTTCGTGTATTACCTAACCAAAAATATTGGGTTTAGTTCGTGATTTGCATGCATTATTAGTAGCTCAATGTGACCCATTGATGTTAACCATATTACCTAAAATTTGCCCATAAAATATTGTTTATTCATGCGACTATATTGAACAACGTCTTTTGGAGTGTACATACATAATCGAATTTAAATTCATACAGAATTATCACTAACACTATATTGACGAGTTCTATGCTAATGTATACTTTCAAGGTCATAGCTTGATTAATATTACATTTCGCATTTGCCTATCGTAAGACTATATATGCCTACGGCTAATTTAAAACGAAAATAAATTACTGGAACGATATGTAATATGTTATAATTTAGCCATGTTTCAGATTTTATGAGTATATTTTTTATGTTGTTCCGGAAACAATTTGTTGAAATCATTTTAAAGCTTTGTATGATTTTTTATAAAAATTCAACTGTCGGATAATTTGATCAAATAGAATATGGTATGAATTAAAGTAACCCAAATATTATTAAATTCTACTCATATGATGATATACAATATAATAAACATTGGTCTTAACGTTATCATCGAGAAGTACTAAAATATGATGGTCAAATTACACTAACAGAAACATTATGAATCTATGTAGCGATGCCAACAATGTAACACGTTACATTATTTCAGATTATTATGGCTTTTCTAAACTGAACCACCTCTGAAATGCAACAGTTGTTTTTTAAAATATTGTTTAAATACTATATTATATGATCCATGAAATTTAAAAATCTAAAGGCGTGTATAATATAATATATTCATTTGGACATACTATTCGTACAGTAATTTATTAATGATAATGTATTTAAATTAAATAGTTTAAATAAGAATGTATACATACAAATATGATCTCATGAACCAAAATAAGTGTGTTTGATATTAAATGGAAAATACAATGTAATAATTCATTATTTCAGAAAATGTATAACGTTTAATTTTTAATCAAAAGAAAAAAAAATCTTACATAAAGATTAAATCATTAAGAATAAGTAAAAATCACAATTTGGTAATCAATAATGTCTTTCAATACCATTTTAATTATATTCTCAGTGTCTATATTTTTATATAAGACAAAAGAATTATATATTAAAAGTAATGTATTTACAGTTATTACCATGGAAAAATTTTGAATGACATATTCGCATCCGTCGAAGGATATTTTTAAATCAATGATATGGTAGCTAAATTGGTAACACACATTTAAAATACATGGAATCAATCGCGTATATCATATTATAATAACATACGAATATTATTAAAGACATTTGTTTGTCTATGAGACGTTCAAACAACCCGGGGAAGGTTAACGTGCGAGTGCCAAAAATTAGAAAGTCACATCCCAGATGTTGCCACCGTCCAAACCGCCTACGTTTATATTAAACTCACGCCAAAACCCATTAAAAACACCGACTGCGATTTCCTTGTGAAGTATAAAAACTGACTGTAGTTACGCAAATAGACGAACGCACTAAACGGTTTAGAAAGTAACGACGAGAAGAACTTTCCCTTTTTCGTTTTATAAATTTAATATTATTTTATTTTTATTTATCAAAAACATTTTCGATCAAACGATTTTACACACATTTTACGTTTGAAAACCATTTGACAAAAATAATGATAATAATAATTTTTTTTTATTACATAGTTTGTGTCAGCGGCGCCACGTATATGCAATATAGCAGCATAAATGCACACTCGGCGATCCAGATGCCTAACTTCGTCGAACACGGATATTTCATTTTTTATTTATTTTTTATTACTCAACAATTAGAAAAGAAACACGGTTATATTTTCTAAACTGCACCTCACACAAATGTTATTGCCGCAATAAAAAATTATAAAACACCTAATATAAAGTTTTTACGTAACACGAATAGAGAAGATTGGTTAAGCATACTCGTACTTCATCCTTCGGAACATATTAGTGCATTATTATTATTATTACTCTAATATTTGGATTTTAATGAGTGCAAATATATGAAATTTTATTCTTCAAATTGCAGCACCAGTGTTATTATTAATTATAATTATACAGTTAATTTTTCTAATATTTTCGATGTAATATTATGTAGTCATAATTCAAAACAGTACTTTCGAAGTTATTCATATTTATCTATAAAGTAGTTGGTATAAGGATATAGTTTTGCAGTTTCTAAAACGTAAATTTTGGACTATTCTATACATATAAATATTAATATACATATATGGATAAGCATATTTTTGTGTTACGTTTCGAAAATTTTTTATTTTTACGATTTGGCCTACTGTTATTTATACCATGATATGACAGAAAAAATAGTCAGTTCGTCGATTGGCGCCGTCTCCGCATGTTTACAAAACGATTGTTCGGGGAACTGAAAAAAGAAATAGAATAAAATAAATAAATAAGTCTAGCGATGGATGCGCCGCAGACTGTAGTATATAGTGTGGTCGAATGTACCGAAAAGAAGAAAAATATTTCGTTAGAAAGTTTTCAACAATAAATTTCAACTGTTGGAACGACGGTGGTGGTGGTTTCGGCAATAATGCGCGGAGGAGTAAGATCACTGTTACAGCAGTATAACAGAAAAAGAGAAACTTATAGTGCGTAACTAACCAATAGTCTATGCGTTTAAAAGGGGATCACGTCAGATATATTATACACGAGGAACTGTAACGTAACTGTAACTGGTCGGGTTAAATAAATAGTTTCGGAAAATCCGTAATGATTTTTAAATTGAATCAGTATAAAATTCTTTACAGTTATTATTTTGAAATTATTTAGTATTTAAAAGAAAATGCGAAGAAAATTATTTTTTTAAAAATAGGTATAATCATTGAAATGCATTGTACTTTAATATTGTTTATTTTCAATAAAAATTAGAAGACACGAATATAAATAATTATGGGTTACATTATATCGTTTTTATGAAAGAGAAAAAAATTGAAATAAAAATTTAAGTTTAAACAATTGCATTATCTTTACTTGATTTTAAAAACACCATTATCTCGTAATATGTGATCATTTTTAGTGATATGTTTTTTTTTTTTTTTGTTTTATTAACTAATTGTTCTGTATATTGCAGAGTGCCTTAGAAAATCTACTCTTATAAAATTGTTTTACGAAACATGTGCTTATTTCAGTTGAGTATGTACTCGAGGCAAGTTTAAAATGTTAAAACTTTTATTATGTCTTAGAAAAAATAATTTTAATTGGTATCCTGTATCTTAAACACACAAAAGACAAAAGATAAAATATACACTACTAAATGTTAAAATATACAAGATACAAATGTAGATAGCTATCTAAGATACTGCCCATCTCTGTATACATAATTTATACGTAATTAACATGGTAATAATACTTATTTTTTTGTAAAAGAAACATATCAAATTTATTTTGCAATTTTCTATTACTGCGTAAGGCTTGTAAAACCAATAGTTGCAATCGTAATATTTCGATACATATACATTCTTTTTGTTCATAGTATAATCTTGATATCACAAAACGTATTATATACTTTGATGATTTTTGGATGCCAATACAAGTGTGTATATTTGCAAGCATTATTACGTGTGCCGTATTCTTTATGGCCATGACATATATTCTATATGAACATTAACCTGTATAATAATAGTGTGTTCAATCGGAATCAGAAAAAAAGAGATAATTTTTGGTATAGACTATAGATTATATACACAGTAAGTACACTATTGTGGCAAATAATAATTTCACGTTTTAGAAAAAAAGCAATTATTGTAACTACTAATATGCTATGTTGATCAATATCAGCTTGCAAATTATATTTTTAAAAATCCAACAGCTTATTCGAGACAACAGCCTCGAATAAAGGACGTTTTTAACAAGGTTGAAAAAGGTTTATTTATTAAGTGTTTACCGGACATAATATGCCTTTGCATGAATATACATGCTCGATGGAAAACAAAAAAATAAAACTCCATTCTATTAGAATCAACACGCGCCAAACGTTGAAAAAATTAAAACTTTTAACAGCGCACAATTTTGAGTATACGATACCATTGTTCAAATAATTATTTTCCTTTGTCTTTAGTTTTTCAAAACAATTAAATTAATTCAATTGTTGATATTTTGAATTATTTGTTCTACTCCTTAACTAATGAATTGTTTACATTTCCATATTATGTTTATAAATATGTATAGAAATTAGTAGTAATTAGTTGCATATTTCAAAGTTACGAAGCTAAATTATAATATATACAACATTTAATCGGTTATTTAAGTGATTATTCTGAAACATTAAAGTGTAACGAGTTACAATTTTCATTTGAGTCAACTATTGCATGGGTTGTTAATGATTTATTAATACTTTTCCAGGAACCCTGGTTAAACCCTTTAACTCGATTAAATTGATTACGTCTTGAGTTTTTCTTTCACACAATCAGTCTTATTCTTAGTTATGTTTGTTTAATTAATCAGATGCTGAGGAATAAAAATGTTGAAAAAACAAAAAAAAAAATCAACCAGCATCATGGTTATATTATTATATCCTAGTATAAAATATATTTTTTGTCAACACTATATGATAATATAATATTTATATAAATTGAAATTAAACCTATGAACGCGAGTGCGTGATTGCTTATATCGTATACTTATACGTGAAGTTGTAATTTCGTGGTGGCTATATTTATAATAAAAACGGGCCGGGGATTCCGCCAAGCGCGCGTATAATATTAAAACATATGACACGTGCGTAGCCCGCGGGTACACTATACCCGGTAGAACGGTGCGAAACACAAACAATGTTTGATAATTGTTCCGCGGTCGTGGAGTGTGACAAAACGTCAAAACTATAATTGGAACTAGCGACGTGCAGTGCGCGTGTATATATATATATATATATATATAGTGGTGACGTTGTAATAAAATTGCAGCAGCTGTCGTCTGCTGGTAGAACAAACGAGAGTAGGAAAACGAAATTCGCATACCTATATAGAACGTGTATAGTATATAAGTACCTTGACGTAACGCGAACGACTTATACGAATACACGTCGGACGATTTGTTTGTGTATACACATTATTATGTACACACGTTTTGCATAATACCTACTACTACAGCACGTGTTGTCTACCATAATATGGGCATTTCTGGAGTACCGAGGAATGAGAAAAAAAAAAAATCGAAAACGTATACTACATGTACGGGCGTGGGACTATGGTAGAGCTCGGAGAGTGACAATCCGGAGGGGTGTAACACCTCTGCAATGTTTTCTAAAGATTTACAAAGATCATTCTTGTGTGTTTACACGAATTTTTATTGATGAAAAACTATTTTTTCCATTGTGCTCCGCGAATGAATTCGTCAAAAATAATTATATATAATACATCGGCAGTTCAACGTAAAATATGTACAATAATAATTATATCTTATACTACTTATTATTAATCGTAGATAATATATAATTCATTTTATGTTCATACATTTGAGTACAACATTAATATTATAATATTTATCCGTTATTTTTAAAATTCAGTTGGAGATTATTTGGTAGCGGGACAAATTTCTTATATTAATTACATGCAGTTAACGCAAAATACATTGATATTTATAATATAATATTTATAATATGTTATATCTAATAGAATTTAAATTAAAACCTTTGGAAACTCTAGGTTTGCATTAGAGAAACATGATTTTAATAATTAAAAGAGTTTTCTATAGAATCGTGGAAGTGTAGCTTCAATGACTCGATTTATGTTGATAATATAAAGATACAAAACTAGCGTTTCCCAGTTTAAAAATAAAAATAAAATTAAAAAATTGAGTCTTCGCATGTTTATTATAATATGTAAAATCGTATTGTTCAAAAATAGTTACCATCTTTAACAATGATTGCGAAAATAAATTACATTAACCTAGATTTTTTACTATCGATTATTTTGTCAAATATACTTATTTGTTTATCCGATTAATCCATTTTTAACTGGTTATTGAAACGGGCATATTGCACAGTGAATATTATGACTAAATCATTATATTTTCAAACAAACCAGAGCCATCGTTTCCAGTTTTGAATTTCTAATATTATGAGTAACATATTATAAAAGTACATAACCATATGTTTCATTAACATTAACATAATTGAACGAATTGTTCTATTTTTATTTTTTAATAATTTACCAGCATGAAAGTCAAAAGAGTATAATGTCACAAAATTATTAAACACACAATAGCGTATAAATAATTGATATCTACACAATAAAAATGATATGTAAAATTTACATAATATACGGGTTTTAATAGAGATTTCATAATATAGAAAGATAATTGCATAAAAGTAATTTTGTAGTGTATTATTTGAAATTTAAATAGCTTTTACTCCGAATATCCACTGTTGGCAGATCTTTCCTAGTTTATGAAAAGTATCTTTTAGTATCGTTTAAAATTAATTATTAATTGTATACATATATTAAACAATATTACCCTTAATTACTTAATACATTATTTTATGTTTGTAATTAGATAGAGATGTCTGAAAACGGAGTTAATGGTGTAGACGTTTAAAAGAGTTCACAAACATAAATATATAAAAATTAAATGAACTAGTAGGGATATTTATCAATATTGGTAATAAAGTGATAAAGTTTCTTAATATTTCCGCAGCCTTAGTCGATTATTATTAGTATCGACTCACATCAAAATCTCTAAAGGTGGATACCCGATAGCTAAGTAACACACGAAAATACTTAAATGTTTTAAAACTATTATTTTGTTGGAGGTATTTTTTTATCTACTCCGTTATTCTCTCCAAAGCATTTATATTGAAAATCCAATTGAAATGTACAATACATTTTACCTGACCGACAATGATAATATACGTATTGGTGATTTATAATTTTGTGCATATATTATCTCTTCTAACCCTCTTCTGTAATCGACCGATGTTGACCCCTTACCGAATCGTATTATGAAATCTAAATGGAGAAAATAAAACAATACAAATCAGTATATTACGACAATTTTATTTATTATGTTATTTAAAATAAATAAAAAATAAAATGTATATTGGTGGATAAAAAATAAAAAAAAAAAAGATAAATGTTTTTTTTTTTCAATCGAGATCATAAAATTATAGTCCAATAAATATCTGGGTAATGGATATACAGTTTTAAACCACCGCAATTGTATTTTATGAAATAGCTGTTTTAAATATTACTGCAAAATACAACCGCATTTTGTTTTGTTACTTTGTTTTAGTTTTTGCACTCAAATGTTTAGTCCGTTGTTCACTATCAAAACGCTAACTATATAGCTATACATTTATTAGTGTTCTTTTGTTTTTAAATTATATACAAAACAAATGCAAAAAATGTTTGCAACAACTAATATAATTTGTCAGTTGACGTTTAGCAAAAAAAAAAATATGTATATATATAATTTATTACGTTGAGTACATTGTCTAAATTATTGATAGGAAACATTAGGGTAAATTGATTCGAAATAACGAGAATGCCCTTATAAGTTTGTTTTATACATATAATATAAACACCATCGATACATATTATGTATAGCCGTACAGGCATGTGAGATAGACCCCCATAACCAAATTAATTTATGATTCCATTAAAGCACGTTTATATTTTATAAAACTTTAAATAATCTCTAAGGTTTTTACAGTAAACGTTGACAGCAATATATATTATTATAGGTGAAACTAGACACTTTTATTTGGTCAGGCTAAATGAAAAATATAAAAATATTGCTATTAAAATTATATTTTTATTATATTATAATTTATTAATTAGAAAAGTATTAAACAATTTTCATTTATAAGTTATATTTTAATATTAAAGAATCTCGATTATAGATGAAATAATAAGTGTTATATTATTATTATTTTTTTTTTTTGAGGGGGGGGCATAAATTATATGCCCGGAGGCACCAAATTTTTAAATACGGGTCTAAGTATTATATAAAACGTACAAATGTATACGTTTACATGTATAAATATATTATTTATAATGCCTAAATAATTATTAATATATGTAATACATACATATTTTTAGTCAATATTAGGTCAGGTCATGGTCTGACTGGCCTGACCCGTAGTTTCGCCTATTCATATTATATAATTATATAATAAATATGTGTATACGAATAGTCCATACATATATCATGATAAACAAAATTAATATTCGTTAACTGTATCCAAAAATGTTTTTTTTTTTAGATAATCAATAGGTCTACGATTAATTTATATTAAAAATAAAGATTTAAAGTTAAATTTAAAAATCTAAATCATCCCTAGGTAACAAATAAGGTATTCAACTATGGCGGTCTGCAAAGCCATCCAACAGAACTTTAAAAGCATTTAAATTGGTATGCCAGTATGCCTACATCTAGTACGCCCTTATGGTACGTAACTAATAAAAATATATACAAAAATGTAAAACAAAATTCCATTATAACAAGTTATTTTAAAAACTACACACTCATACCAACACAGAAGTAAAAAACTATCCTATGCTACACGCGTAGATACTACTACATATAAGACTAAAAAGGCAATGGCCTGAAGGCATGGAATCATTGCATGGAAAAAATGAAAATAATAACTGAGATTTTTTTAAGAGTCACAGGGGATTATTGGAGTTGGAATTGTGTGGGTCGCTAAGGGTAAATATCGTTTTAGCGTTCCGAAGTGAAACTTTAAATTGCGTCTATGATGTCCAGTACGTAAAATTTAATACACAAATTACACTTATTATTACATACATTAACGGCAGAGAACCTTTTATGTATACACAAACCCCCCCTTTAAATAATATTATATTACGACCAAATGCGTCACATGGGAAATAAACTATAAATCGTTTTCTATCATAATATTGAATCTGGTTAATCTAAATACTTTAAATTATTACATTTTCTCGGTACATATATAATATTACAATAAATACAACATGATTTTATTGCATTAAAATTATAATAAAAAAAAATAGCTGTTCAAATATAAATTAAAACATTCCAATTTGAAAATATAATGTCTATTATAGGTATTGAACGCTTAATGTTAAAATGTTAAAACCATGATTTATCCTTAATTTTTTAAAAACCCGTCATTTTTAATTATCTAAATTATACGTTAATTATGTATAACAATAAATTACATTTATAAGTATATTTAATACTCTTTCGATTTTTTTTTAAAAACCGTTTCATTAAACCGAATGGTATTTTTGCTCAAAAATGATAATTATTTTTGCAATCTCTGGTTTAATCTGATCATTAGTAAACTTTAAAGTTAATAAAAATTGTATACAAGATTTCATATTACTTATTCGGATCAAACCGTAATATATATTTAATAATTTATAAATAAATAAATATGCCTGAAAAAAACATTTTTTTTACATTAAATAATCGAGATTGTTGGTTATTTTCTACTAATTTTTGATTAACATTAGTAATAGCATGCTCATCATAATATTATATTATATATTATTAATATTTATGAATAAAAATTACGTTTTTACTGTTCGTTGAATTTTGATTACACACATATACATCTTATTAAAAAGCTACTATGCTACTTATATTGTTAGCTAAATATAATGCAACTTCTTCTAGCATAATATTATAGTGTTGTCAATAAATTGTTGAAAGGTATATTTTGTAAATTTTATTTTAGTTTTTAAATCATACTACATATCAAAAATATAAGAACCAAGATTCCTTTTTATAGTGAATATTAATTCATTCGTTTGTCATTGCGCGTGAAACATATTATGAACAATAAATATTTCATATGAGTTAAATATTATAATATAATCAACATTTTATACATAGAATAATATAATGTTCCAGATATTGCAATATATTCTATTATGCGAGTTATGGATATTAAATATTAGGTATTTGTATTGTAGGTACAGTAAAGTGTAATAGTTTTTTCTATGAAAGTCAAAATTAAATAATAATTTACAGTGCAATATTGTTGTGGTAATTATTATTTTATAAATTAAACATTAACTATGAAATAACACACGATTATAATATGACATATGTTTCTAATAAATTTTATAAAATTATTATTTATAGTTATATTAAGTATAGAATAAAAAATAATTTTAGAACATTTAATTTGAAAAGTTCCGGGTTTATAATACTACATTTCTCTTACAGATGCAGTAGGTCCTGCCAAAATTAATTAGCCCTCGTGTCACGTCAACTCAATTTATTACTATTATATAGATACCATTAGAAACTCTAAAGTCGTTTATTACCGCAACATACTGCGTGCCCTTAAAATTGGTTCACTTTTAGAAATTCATACCTACAACTTCACCATTTATATCATTGGTTCCTTTCAATTATGATTAGGAATTATAAAATATTTAAGTCTAAAGTAATAAAATACGCGTGAACATGATATTATATGCTTTTATAACGCTCTTGATTTGAATTTATTATGAATGAAAAATGTATAAACATCTCATTGATAATAAAATAACCACCTGGGAGCTATTTATATTTAAAGATTTAGGTAAATTTTACTATGCTATCAATTTCATATTAACTATCTACATAATTAATTAAATAGCGAAAAACTTCACTGGACGAATATAAATAATATATATTGCCGATGTTTGACTTTATTCATGTCGTATAATACATTTAAATACAAGATAATATTATGAAACAATGGGTCATTTATAAATAGTTATTATCGTTGGTTTTTTAAATGCAATTTCAAAATTTGTAAACATTTATTATATTATTACATACATTTTTTTTTATCATTATTAAGAGGACATATGTATTATATTTGAATTTTACATTGATTATACAAATCTTAAATCAAATTTTCAAAATTAATGAAAAATTATTCGTACAATATAAACGAATATATCTACTTTGTAATTGTTTGTGAGAGATAAATGACGTATCGGTGTTAATGGTACATAGTTGTTTATATTTACTTTGTTAAAGAACAGGCAGTAAATAGTTATTAAAATATTATACATGTACTGCAAATAAGCCAATATATTTATTTTAGGGCTGTAAGCTATTTGAAGTTTGAATGGATACGTCTAAAAAATGACTTTTTTTATAACTCTATAACAAATAAAATAAATACTAAAGATATGATATATACCTATAATTTAGACTTTAATGTAATTAATAATTTATATAATTTTTCTAGTCTACGTTCGGTTTATATTTAATATGATTAACTGTAACTTATAGATTTAAACAGCAATTAAAAAATTTGTATCCCTGCAAAAATATGTGAATTAATTGTGTTTAAATTTTAAGTTTCCAAAAAAGTTTTACCTTTTGGATATAAGTTATTTATTTCTAGGGTTTTTTTTTTTATTCACTAAAAGGAAACATTGTTTTATTTTGAAATAATTCAGTAAATATTTTTTTAGTTTATTATAGTCAGTATCAATAATTGCTTGTAAACACTAAGGTTATTGACGTACTTGTATAAATATTAATCACTCAACCGATCCATAAATTACATAAAAATGAATTTTAATTCGTTTTTGACCATCAAATTTAAGCACTTTAATAGTACTTATTTTTTATTTTTTTTTGTTCATTTACACATCATTGAATACGAGCTTATAATATACACTGATGTCACCAGAGACGTGTTTGTGCAGTCCGTTATAAATACAGGAACTTCGATAATGGCCCTGTACGCTATTTCGTTATTCGTCACACATCACATCATCGGCTTACATGGGTGCTCTGTTTAATTATAAGCACGTGTGTAGCTAAGCTTTTACGCTGCACTATTATTTTCCCATATAAGTAATACTTCGTATATTACACGTGACTATAAGACTTCACATGTTATTCCCTTTAAGCGTTAGAAAAAAACTAGACTCGATATATTTACTATTACATATATTTTAATTATTATTATTTATTTTTATTTATAATTATTATTTATTAATTATTATTATAATATTATACTATATTACTCGATTATTTCAAATTTTTGCACAAATATAAAGGAAATGAGAATAAAAAATATATTTATGCATGAATCGATCACAGAAAAACCGTCAGGTACTCTTAAAGATGTAAATTAAACTTAAAACTAAAAGAACATATTTTTGAGATAGGTACTTCTGTTTCCTTAATAAAATTTCTCTGATCTTTACATAGTATAAATAGGTACTAAGTAGTTTATCTAATCGCACTTTTACCAGTATATTGCAAATGACAAGCATATAATAGTTTAAGTTTATATTGAAAGAACGTAATAAATGTATTGAATATATATGTAATATACTTGCAATTTTTTATCTACGTCCTCTACCAATTTAAAATTATTTATTTTATTTTTAATAGATTTTAAATTCCATGTATTTTTATAAACTATTTTTTATTCAAATTATAAGTCATATTATAAATATGATACATTTATTTAATGTAATGAATAATATAGTTCTAATATTTAATTCGATAAATTATTTAAAAGTTGTTCTAATGGACTTTCAGTTTGAAATAATTTTCATAGTAGTTATATATTTTTCATTATATCATGAAATTGCTACACAGTGTTGAATTTATTATATATGATTACTTGATAATATCGTTTAAAATTGAACAGAATTATATTTTTAATACAACAAATATTACATAATATTCACATTAAATGTATAAATTTAATTAAACATTTATATATATATATATATAATAAAAACTAGAGGACATTAGTTGATATGGTTTAAACAGATTTAGCCCCTCAAATTAAAAATCTCAAATTCCGCCAATGCCAGAGTACCGTGACCAATGTCCGGTAGTATGTCGACCGACATGCTAAGCGATGATCCGCGATAGAAAATGAAGAACAAAAGAGTTTTTTTAAACTACTGTGATGGTCACCCTATTTGCCGTTACATTAGTCCATTTAGCCAATAGTCAGGGGATGAAATACGATGTTGACTCTTATTCGTTTTTCAATTTTTCTTATTTTTTTGCGTGGTAATAGTGCTTGTGGTACATTTATTGAAAATAACACACGAAAAAAAAACTCGCGTAACAACACGTGTTGGTCGTAGATGTACGTGCAAGACAGATATTGGTTGGGGAAAAATAAAAATAAAGAGAAATAATTATGAACGAAACATGTATATCTACCTAGTAAAACACGATTTGCGTTCGCAGATGGTTTTCAATGCGTTCGCTGTGACAGAAAAGATTGACCGGTTCAAAATTCTTGTTAGGTATTATGTTAATATTATCATCCTCGAAATATTTCCAATGTATGATAAGTTTATCACCAAAATTTTATATTAATTTCGTATCTGCGCTTAAATTGTCCATAACTATGTAATAATAAACATAATAAACTCGGTTAGGCGAAATACCTACAACCTAGTATTATCATTTACCGATGCAGAAAAATTATATTCATTTCACTAAACAAATGAATTTTATGTAAAAGTTTGTTAATTTATTAGCATTAAGCATGTACAATTTTTGTGGAGAATATAGTGTGTTGATATAGAATATAGATAAAACTTAAATAATTTAATTATGCGTAGATCATAAAATTCCGTAGTAGTACATTTTAATATTCTAATACATTTTAAGTTTAAAATTTAAAATTATATTTCATCAAATATGATTTATGAAGGTGTATTTTAAGATTTTTAATTATTTATGACATATAACGACGGTATAACTTTATAATATTTTACAGTACATTACAAGTACCTAGCTTAATATGTCACAACAATCACATATTTATAATGCATCAAAAGTTTTAGCGGGACTTAATGAGTTTTAAATAAAGTACATGTGATGTAGTAAAAGTGGGGTAAAACATTAGCTTATGCATTCCTCCTATTTTTCCATTGATGTATACTTCATTCTTTTCGTAATTTACTCGAAGAATACCTAGCCCCGTCACTGAATAACACGAATAACAAGTACATGTTTATATAAATATAACACATAAGTATATTATAAAAAAATATAATATATATCTACGGTAATCTTGTTTAAAGTTGAATTCATATAAATAGTAGGTATAACTAAACAAACATTACATTTTTAAAAGTTTTTAAAATATAGAAGTTGTTACTTTACTGCCGCAGATTTAAGAGATTTTTTTATACCAAATGAATACCATTTAAATAGCGCTTATTTTCCTTCGTTCAAGATACTTCAATTAATACACGTATATTTTAATTTTTAATTAATGTATTATTATTTAATATTTTTTTTATATATATTAAACAATAAACTATAGCTAATCTTATTATTTTGTAGTACCTTTACTTAAATATGAATAAGGAATAACATTTTACAAATTCCATTCATATTAAGTAATATCCATAATTTACAGAAAATGTCTTACTGATTCAATATAAATAATACCAAACATGAACAGAGATGATTTTGAAAGAATGAAATGCAAACTATCAGTTTTGCCTCTTTAAAATTATGGCATCAGGTTAATTGATTGTAAAATATTGGTTTTAAAACAAATAACCATAGGACAATTGATAAAACTACATAATTGGTAATACACGACATCTAGTACCTATACTATTCATTATTTTTCTAATTGCGATTATTGAAATATTATTGGACTTTCAATAAATAAAAAGTGATTATAGACTTAATTACTATTTATTGTTGACAATAGTTGTATGTATCATGGTAAAATAATAAAAAATAAAAAACACTTTTTATCGAAGACACCTGAATATTGGTCGCTCGCAAAGTTGAAAACAAAGATAACAGGATTTCCTTTAATTTCAATTGAAGTTTGGAACTGTAATTTGTGATACCTGGCGCTAACAATTTAGTAGAAGGATCTTCCAAGCTTAATTTTGTAAAATACATTTATTTCGAAATTTCTTCTAGATAATCAAGAATCCTATAGTTTTTGTTAGAAAATAAATTTAAAAACACGCATTTTACTACGTCTTATTATTATGTCTATTTTTTTATGCAAAAACAAAGAAAAACAAACCAAAAATAATACAATACTACAATACACCAAAACTCTAATAACTTTTGACATTTTAATTCATAATTATTATTTACAGAACGCGATCAACACATCTTCTACCCTTATCTGTGGATATATTATATAATATAGTGTTTATCTTATCTGCCAATAAAAACGGAAGTAAAAGTAATAAAATATATTTTGTATCACGCACACATCACGGCCAAAGGATTCATCAAATAAGTTTATTATTTACGGATATTTTACTAGTCGAATACCGAACATATTATCCATATAACTGTATAATAGCATAATATACCTGATATTAATTTACGTGGGATGGAGACGGTCAAGAGGTCTGATAACACTCCCGCCTCACTACGAATCCTCATTTAATGCGTTAATCTTATGAATGTATTATGTAATCACAATAATAATAATTTATTGAAATATATGCGTGTTATATTTTTATTATAAGAATTCAAATCATGTGGTATACAATAGTCGATAAAATAAATTAGGAATTATAATTGAACCGGAATAAGTTCAAACGCCTCTTCTGTCATCAATAAAATTCGATTTATACTACCTATTATGTATTAGATACATATCATTATATTATATTGTGTGTGTTCATTGATATGGACCAATGTGAAATTATTAAGACAGTGATTTGATTCCTTATAAAATGTTAATTAGTGTTATGTATAGGCACTATGCATAAATTCACACGATATAGCAATATATAGAAAAGAATTAAGTTGAGATATAAAAGAAGAAACTGATAATTTTTCACTAACTATATACATTTTTTTTTTTCACTCAAATATAAATACTTTTATTTTATTTCATTAAACATAAAAAAAAACTATCTTTGAAAATAATAAAATAAAACTTATTACTTTAATCTAATATAGGTAAGTGATAATTAAAGTTATATAATGTAAAAATGTAAAATTGATTAATTTTGACCAAAAAAAAATAAACATTAAATAGGTAACTTATTTTGAAAACTCATTTACCACTCTTGTGCTATCAATTATCCCAGCTATATTGTTTTCAATGTGTAGATTAAAGGAGATTAGCATTTAATAAAACGATAAATTCTTTATGTAAATATATTTATTGTTAGGTATAAATATATATATAATATATATATATATTTTTTTATAAATATATTTTAAACATATGACTATTTTATGTTATAAATAAAATACATTTTTATTTTTCAACAAATTTCAATGATAATACTTTCATTTGTTAATAAATGACAATTCAACTGTATACATAGTTAGTAGTATAGTAAATATACGCTTTTAAAATGTATGAACAAAAACTATAATAGGACACATTTCTTGATTTATTTGACACCTTAAGATCTATAACATTTGTTTTCAACCAAACACTTTATTATAATTTATTTATTACTTATGTAGGTTTGCCGAAAAAAAAAATTGTTGTTTTCTAAAAAGATGTTTCTACTAAACCTGGTTTTTGCACGATGAAAAAAATTAAAGAGCCCGAAGAAGACTCTAGATTTAAATCTAATTCGATTCACTGGACAGCAGATATTATTGAAATTGAAATATGTTATACGTTATGAGACAGCCAAATTCCCGAGTGTTCGTTTTTAGTTATATGACCCATTATAGTATGTTATTCTCAAAATTAAATTTAAAAATCGATAAAACAAAATTAACCTATCAGTTTTGTAT
The DNA here is from genome assembly GCA_025469195.1 of Chaitophorus viminalis. Classification (NCBI taxonomy): domain Eukaryota; kingdom Metazoa; phylum Arthropoda; class Insecta; order Hemiptera; family Aphididae; genus Chaitophorus; species Chaitophorus viminalis. The sequence continues at coordinate 22,772 of JAIPRK010000753.1, read as the reverse complement.
CAGAAGTTGTTTTCTACTACATGATTGAAAATACCAACTGCCAAAAATTTTGATTAGTTAAGTATAAATTGTTGACTATAATATACCTATTACCTATTGTATATTATATAGATAAGTCACAAACGAATGTAATAAAATTTATTTTTGCGTCATTTCGCGTTAATGTGTAAATAATGAAAATGCTTATAAAATATACATATGTATATTATTGATATAATATATAACATTCATAATATACGATGTGGATGACATTCCAATTATAAAACAGTAATAATTAACAGTACAAGTGCGGTACATTTTTCAATGTTGAATTTTTTCTTCAGAAGGGTTATTATTAAAATGCCTACAACTTTTAATTATAGTTAATAAAAATGTGTACTTGCTCAGCGATTCCAGCATTTATAATACATTTTAACATTTCTAACAAAATATTTGTAAATTAAATTAAATTATTCTTTTTTTTCCCCCATAAAGACGTTAAGTAAGGTTTATCATAATATTAATCATTTATTGTAGTCGTTCAACAAGGAATAAGTGATAAGTCATCGGTGTTAACTGCAGTTATTACATAACATTATATCATAATATTCATATAATATATAGTTCAGTATTAACTATCAGCACCAATAATTTAGTTTTTGAGACACACTGGAATTCGAAAATAAACAATCAACGAATTTAAAATTAAATTTATTTGTAAAAAACATTAAATTTTTTAGTGTTTTACAAACATTGATCGATAAAAGAAAACTTCTAATTACATTTCCGCGTGATGGAATTAAACTATAAAAGTAGACCAAAATGTTGAGTTTGGCACTCTCTCGGCTTTGCTTGCTTCGTAATAAGATAACGGTGTCTTATTGTTCTAAATTACAAAAAATGGTTTACAGCTGGAAACAACTGAAAAATTAATGTTAAATGACTCTTCAAAAGGTTATTCATAATATAAGTGTTTGATTTTTTGTTTATATAAATATATATATACACATCAAATGATAACAGAAATTCTATTACATGAATCATTTTGAACTTTTTTACCATTTGACGGCTCACAGTCAGTTAACTAAACGTAAAAATAATACCACATACCAACTGTTATAAGACCGACATAATATATAGCACCAGTGATGTATTTTAAAATCTTAATAAAAATAATTTTATCATATACCTCATTCAAACAAGTTATAAATCAATTATATCTTATGTACCATGAAAATTACCTAAATAATAATGTCCCCTAAATAAAAGTCTGCAATTTTACTTTGTTATTGTGTAGACTTTGTTTTAAGGTGTTAAATATGCACACAAAGTTTCAAAATAGTTTAAACAATCACGATTGTTTAAATTTAGTTATATTCAAATTTAATCTTGAAACAATTTATTAATATAAAGTAATTATATTGCTGCCTCCATCAAAATAATTTTTACTGTCAGTCATCTCGCGGACGATTATGTTTAGATATTTTAACGTACACAATACTATTATAATACATACTATTATCTATTCCCAGTTGTCACAATATCCAAAACGTCATTTTCTAACGGTTGTGGTTGGGAAGGGGGAAGTCTGGTACATAATACACCTTCTACATAGTATTTTGTGATCCCTTCCTACTAGACATGCCACTGATACGGCGATGTGCGAGGACATTAAATGATATATATATATATATATATATACGTGTATTATATAATACGATATAATGGATACTATTAAAATTTAAAATATAATATTATCCCACGTCAAGGGAGAAACGATGTAATAACGACACGCATTCACGGTTATTTTACAACATAATAATAATATGATATTACAATATTATTATTATTATTATTATTATTATTATTATTATAATATGAATATAGGCTGCGTCGACATTGACACAAATAAGAGAAGAAAATAAAAATATATATATATATATATATATATCGGAATAAAGCTGATGGGTGGAGTGCAATGCCAGTGAAAAAATGCCGATGGCGATGTAGCTAATATCCGGTCAGCTGGTAAATATCAAGCAGAACAATAATGTATATCGGGATCGGACGGAATCCCTGCCAATATCGGGGCGACGCGCACGCGCGAGTTTTTTTTTTTTTACGAACCCCTGGCCAAAAGATAAATATAAAATATTCCTCCACGCCTGGCGTTTTGTATGCACGCCACCGATAAAATGTTCACAGCATGTGTCACGGGAACGCGCTAAATTTAGAGCGCCGGCGAGTACTCTTCTCGCCGCCATCGTCCGCGACACCCTCTCGAGCGCGCGTCCGCCGTTCTATATGCGGTGCGCGCGCGACCAATATAATATAATGACGTTTACGTAATTCTTCGTCGGCTGAGGTCAATCCTAAAGGTCTCCGGTGTGTTTTAGGCCCGCAACCGCGGCCGGTTTATAGGTCGGCGACGGGCGTGAAAGAATATTATAACCCTTTCGCGCGCCATTACAACATCTATCGCCGACCGCGACGTGACCATAAGACGACTGAAATTGTATGACGATGACGGTATGATTGTGGAAATGGTTTTAGTGGCTGTTGGTGGAAGGATGTTATTTACCCATCTTCTGGTCAAACATGACTAATCGCGTGAGCTGCAGCTGCGGCCATGGGTTTTCTCTCACACCCGTTTTCATTACTACATAACACACACATATATTGTAATTTTATAATTTTTAAATTTTTTTTCCATAAGCAAAAATGCACGCACAAAGTTCACTCGACACATCATCATCATCATCGTAGTACGCGTTTATTTTACAATTGCATTGTATGTGCACGTTGCAGGCTGCAAGTATTTATACCAATGGTTGTAACTACTATTTCCGCTCCCGAATCAAGCTCGTTTGATTCTCGACCAAACCACTATAATAATATAATGTATACAGGAACTCGACCTCGAAAAACGAATGATGTTAATTATTGTAATATCATCAATTAGCAATCGAAAAAGGTATTTCATTACATTCAATTAAGCATACACCTACTGAGAGTGAGACTAATCAACTGCAGCTGCTGTCTATTGCATCGTAACTGATATCTCCTGCAAAATGTGGTTTTGGAATCAACATTTTTTAGCACCCTAATTTATTCATTACACATTCGCCTCTTTCTTGAGTACTATCGTATAAACACGTTAAAGTCTCAAAAGCTTATCAGTATTAGGACCCGATAATAAAGGTCATCGAGATAATCGGATAACAGCACTACACGCATCTAGATAAAACTAATAAAAATTTAAAAATTCCAGTAATATTCTACTTTTTGTTAATAAAAACTGAATTACTTAAAAGCCACTGGTTCTAATCCTGTTCCTCTGTTAGATATATTTCACTTGTGTGTTTATAAGCAAAACTTTATCACTTATAAGATGTGACGAACAACACATTTTAAAATAAAATATTTATGTAATTGCATCAATTAATCATTAAGTAATCTGATTTAATTGAAAACTCTGAAAACTTATTCGTTAAACTTAACACGCTTAATGCTTTTTGTTTATTTGCATACTCTCGATTACTGTAAAATTTAACTACGGACTTTTATATGTATTAAAATAAACATTTGCCACATGTCGTGTTTTCCGGTATTTATGTTAGGTAAAACTAAGTTTGAAATATCAAATAACATTCGCACTTTTTGACTTGTTTATCTCGTTCCTGATCGAAATCCACTGGTACTACTAACTATTCAATTCTACTCCATCGGTTTCATAATTGTGATTATTTGTAAATACTTCATAGCGTTCCAACTTATTTTTGTAAATGTAAGATGTAATTTAACTTCATTGTCATAATTTTGTAACAAAACCATAATAAAATTAGAAAAATTGTTTACTCATGTATAATATTATATATTTTCCTTTAAAAAAACAAAGCATCTTGAAAAGATAATACAGCCATGTTTTCCCATGGAAATATCTCCGAAAATATTAATTTTTTTATTAAAATGCAATTTGATAGTAAGTAGTAAGTGTGAACCATATGAAAACCGTATAATATCAAATTCGTAATTTTATCCTGCTACGAAAGTTAACTTTGAAATTTGTTATTTCTACATGAAATTGTACAACAGCCGTATTACAATAACATGAAACAATAATAATTAGAAACATTTTAATGTATCGCAGTTAGGAATCCAATAATTGGTTCCATAATTCTATGGTTATAACTTATAATTTATGAGTTTCGAAAAGAAAGAAAGGGTACACGGTTAGATGTGATTATTATACTCAATGTGCGCTATAATATCAATGTGCTGTTATCGGATCGCGTTTGCAGAACCTGGAGCGTCACTATCACGCATCACATTCGAATCCGAATAAAAATATAAGCAGCCGACCAAATGCGCCAAGTCTTTACACCAGGCAGCGGTGGGTCAGGGTTTTCGAAACTTCGGCAAACTATATAGTATAATACTATATATCGAACGGTTTTTTTTTATTTCTGGCAATCGTTTTCAAGGTAGCCAGATGACTGCGACAACAGAAGTATACATTTTTATTATTATTATTACTATTATTGGGGATCCCTCGTCCGAGAGTTAGTCGATATTCTCGTTATAATAATTTTAACGTAATACGTCATCGTACGATGGCGGCAAACCGAAACGTTGCGATCAACTGAGTTTTCAATGAATTCAACGTAGAATATACTCGTATAGGCGTATTATATTATGCACGTTCACATCCGTTTGTAATGCCATTTTTATCGTGATTCGTCATTATTCAGACCAACCAGCACCGTTTCTACGACCGTACATGCGTGAACGAAAAACATGACGTTGCCCAATTCTCGAAACAGCCGACACTATAGAAATATTATTTTTCTTGATGATTTAATTATAATATAAGTGTGCGTGTGCGGTTTACTCGCGATGACATACGACGGAATTAGAATATTACGCGAGTGTGTTATGATATTATTACGAGTAATCTTTTTACAATTCTTCCAGAAACGGAATGGAAGTATTCACCAAAACTCAGGATATTATTGAGTATACCTATACAAATATAATTTAAGCGTGTTCGTAATGATGAATGACTGTTATAAATTAAAATTATAATGCTTAACTAATACCTACCCTTACCTTTACCTACTTATATATGAAGTGTTCGTAAAAACTAATTTATCTTTTTAATATTAATGCATTTGTTAAATGTATATTATATATATCATTCTATTTATACTTCTTATATATATTTTAAAATAATACAAAATTTTTTTAACCATACATATTTATTGCTACAGTGATAGAGGTGTATGGTCAAAAAGTAGCTTCATGTAAAACATAAATAAATAAATTATGCACGACTATAATTATACAATTTATATACCTATCAACATATGGTGTCGTTATGGATGCAGGTGGAAAGACAGTGCACAAATTAGTATCTTGACTATATTTTAGAAATTTTGAATTTTTTTTTTTTTCAGTTGGAACTTAAAAGAAAAAATATCTTTTTGCATGTAATATTTTCAAAATGTGAACGATTTAGTAAAAATGTATAACTTTCATTACAGTGGCGGCGTGAATAGCTAATTTATGAGATGGCCGCCTCATGCAAAAATGGGGGTGGGTATTCCAATAGGCAATGACTCCAGCAAGGTGGACATATATCCATCTTGGACTCCAGTCTCCAGGACTTAGAAAGCTAGACTAATCTATAATTTATACTCACATAGTCACATATTATGACATACCTACAAAGTAAATATTAGGTACCCTATGTTGCAGAAATTGGTGAGTGGGTGGGTACTTATTTAAGGTAATTGCTTCATACGAAAAAAATGTCACCCTGCCACTGACCTACAATGAGTATTGTGAAAAATAAAGTGTCGGTATACCTAGTTATTGGTTGATATTAAATATATTGCAAAAAAAAGAAAATTGTGAAAAATTGTACAGACAATAGCTCCATTAATCACTTTTTTTTTACTAATACGACATAAAAGTTCAAGTGATATGATAATTAAATTATACGAGTATGTGATGTATTATTAAAGACTTAGTCAAGTTAACGAATTAATTATAATACCTTAATTATCATATACTCATATACCTATGTCCTATAATAATGATAATTCTCTTATTATTAATGGATAATAACCAATTGTATGATATTCTTAAATTGCTATCTATAAGAAATATATGTTAACGGTAATATGTATGTGATAAAGTATTTCACAGCTCATCTTCAAACACAGTGCAGTACTAGAAAAATCTTTGTTAAATCTTCATTAATATCACCCTCGTCCCTATTGAAAAATAGTAACGCTACTGCAGTACTTACAGATATACTGTGTACCATATATATATATATATATATATATAATTTAGTAATTGAATGCAGATTTTGTTTTTTCGGTCAACTCGAGGCTATTATTATGATTATATTATCGCTTTACTAGCATGTTGTATTACAGTTGAGCACATCCACTAAGAGTTTGTATATTTGTATGAAGCACACGGTTAGTACAATATTTATTTGCATCAGTTGTTAGTTTAACACTGAAGAATAGAGCGCGCGCGTATTATAATTTACAGTATATGTACAATACTATTAAAAAGCTCGTACTAATATTATTATACTATAAAATATTATAATATTTCAGACATTAATACCACTGATAAATTCTAAGTTTTACTGCTCTAAGCTTCTTCCAAGAATTGACAATTGTTCATATTTCATCAGTAATCATAATATAAGACATATTATGCGTATATAAACGGTGTTATTACAATAATATTTTATACGTTTTAAAAACATTGAGGATATTTTATTAGGTTAAAATGTAATCCCGCAACTGTGTATATATTTGTGTAACTCGAAATTTATATTACTACCCTATATGAGTGCAGTACGCCAGTATTATATACAAAATATAACTAGGTACTATGAAATGACCATGTTTTCTTTAAACACAATATACAACCCAACATTTATAAAATATTTTTTCCAAATCATTTTTCAACATGAACATTGGTGGTAATACCTTGTAGAAGTATACAAAGTTAAGTCACAATAAACATTGATAAACATTCTCGGTCGTCCGATTTACTGTAATCCTACCATTTCGCAGGAAAGCGAATATTATGTAGACATGATTTATAAACAGCTGATATCAATAATGAAAAAACAGTGACAATTTAGGTATGGAGACATCACTGTACCGATCTCGGGTACCAACATGAATAATTAATTATGCCGGAGTTTTTCTTATGTGGTTGGGGGATTGAGTTGCGCGGATGGTAGGTGTTTTTAAAATATGATCATAATTGGTATTGATCATCAAGACACATGAAAATATAAAAAGAAATGATTCATTTTCATTAAATTAGCTTATACATAATAGTCTATAATTAGTATCTAAGTATATATAATGAGAACAACTTTTTCAGGTAAGTCCACCTTTAAGTATTGCATTTTTTCCTCGGAACATGAGTCATAGTTCGGTGATCTTTTGTTTAATTGTTAAAATGTTAAATCGTTTCGTAATGTAAAAATTGTATTCTTCAACATTTTAAATCCATAGTTATACTATATTGTGATTAGTCTTTAAAAATGTCAAAAAATTGTAATTTCTATTAAACTAAGTTTAGATGATAATTTGTCAAGAAAACTTTAATAATAATAAAAAAAAAAAAGTTTGGTGCTCTACTAATTGGATATTTTACATATTTGATCAAATTTCGTGTGGGCTTTCAATAATATTATTAGTTGTCATATTATAATACTGCTGTAATTTGTCGAATAATATTAAAATGTAGTTAATTTTCAGTATCTATTAAGAAAATGAGTTCTACAATTTAAAATACACGGTTTACTGATATTTGTTACTTGCCGTGAAAACATGTAGAAATAAATAATGTAAATATAATCACGATATTTAAATTATAATTTCAGTTGTATTTTATATGAACCTATTTTTCAAGATGTTTCACTACGACTAATTTTAGTTGAGTATTGGGTCGTCTTTGTAATGCCATTGGTGTATTTTCATCTGTGAAATGATCAATTTAGATTCCAAGTGTATTGAACGAACTATAACTAATACTATCAGGCAGTATACTTTAGGTCCTTATAATATGTTTTATAAGATATAACACTCTTTCTTTATCTTTCTTTCTTTTTCCTACTGTTCAGTGGGTGTTTTAATTTTTTTTTCTGATCATGATGGCCTTTTGGGAATAAAACCATTCCAGATATTTTCACTCAGCACGTATACATAGCAAACAGCAATAACGACCCTATTGAAAATTGGATAAACATTTCACTTTTAGAGAACGTTAAAATACCAAAATACAATAAACACAAACAATTGATAAATAACAGTGGAATTCACGATAAGATACTTATATATATAACTTAATAACTTATATACATTATATACATATATAGATATTGAAGTTATTATGATTATGAACACAATTATTTTTATTATTATTTATTTTGATGAAAAAAAACTTTTATTTTTTTCATTTAGAACTGGGTTTACTTAGGATTTTAATTCAAAAGAACCAATAATAAATATAATACTGAAAATCAATCATTTTTTTTTTTTTTTTTGTTGCAAGCGCAGTCTAGATATTATACTTTTAATTGACAATTTGTTTATTTTTTCGTGCACTTATAATTCAAGAATAGAAAATGAAGTATAAAAATAAAATACTCAACAATAATCCATGTGCTTACATAATTACATCAGGCAGCAAAGAACTCATATGTGTTCCTTGTATTCGTATGGTATCAATTATGTTTGTTACATAAATCAGTGTAAATCATTTGTTCAAAAATACGTAATAGATGTTTTAATATTTTTCAAAACAACTCATCGATCTATAAGCTTAATAATTGGTTGTAATAGCTATACACTTTAAATATAATTTTGATAATTTTATACGGCAGATGAAAGAAGTATCATAAATGGCAAAAAACATTATTATATATGAATTGGTTGGAAAATAAACGATCCACAAGCAAAAAGTGTCTTAGACCTACAGAGCACAGATAACTATACAACGTATTTACGTATAAATTATTTTCCCCTCAAGTCACTGCAGGTCCATAAAAGCGTGTACTCGCAAAGACCTCGAACAAGAGATACTAAGCGGTTCTTTAATTACTACATAATAATATACGGTGTATACTGTATACAGTTGCTAGTGTCAGACGATGATCGAAATATATTTCTCGACAAATTTTACAACCATAGCGATACTACAGTACTACACTAAAATATTAAATACAATGTAATTGATGTTACTACTATTATATCGTATTAATAAAAATTATTGAAAGAATGAGATGTATATTGTATAATACATTTACCCTAAATCAATACTGAGTACTCTGATACCCACAACTCATAACTCATAAGTCATGTCATACGAATAAATTATGACGCTTTGGTATGGTTTCCGAATGTTATAACTTTTCTTATTAGTGATGTGAAAGACTCCAATAAGGATAAAATATTATGTAACAAAATTAATAATCACTCAGAAGTAATCAGTATAAAAACGTATTGTTTTCATATGGTAATTACCATATGAAAACAATACGTTTTTTGTCAATAAAGACGGTTCTATTCCGATACCGAGTTATAACTTATTAGTTATTATTTATAAAGACAATTTACGATAATTAATAATTTTTATATTTTATTAATGCTATGTTATTGTAAATATTACAGTTTTAAATGATGAGGGTTACTGGACCTTTCTGTTTTTGAGAATCTTTGCCTACACATGTTTCGGGTTTTCAAATAATAAATAATATTAGGTAGGTACTTCATTTGGTCGAAATGTTAGCGTATACGGTTTACCGACGGTATATTATACAACGATTGTGCTTCAAAATATATTAAATTATTTTGTTAATACTTTAGACTCTAAAGTATTAATTATTAAACTTTAAAGGCGTCTAAAGTTTAGAGGTATGACGCCCCATTTCAAAATTTTCGCGCACTGTCCCACGAGGACATAATATGTAGTGACCGAAGAAGTGTGTTAATCAGAGCCTGCCGGACAACTGGTGACCAATCGACCTGTCTACATCACCCCACCATGCTTTGCAAAATTATACTAAAATAATCGTGTTAATAAATAAATATTTCTCCGCGTGTATATAATACCCAATGTAATCATGTCATACAACCAGCTTATACAACTATAGGTATGTGATACGCAGTTAAACAGTTTCTTGAAATCAACTAACCTAACCAATGTTGAAGAGAAATGCAGCTATAAGGATTGAATTTGGAAAAAATAAATAACGATATGGTCTTAAACAGATATTTCTACATAGCACTAAATGTTTTAAAAATAAGTGAATTCATACATCGGTAAAGTTTATATTTGGCTGCGTGTTAAAAACCTAATAGCATGATAAAATGAGGTTATAAAATAGAGTTTATATATAGTTATAAATTTTATAATGTTTATCTACTAATCTACCATTATACCAACACGAAACAAATAAAAATGTTTCAAACTTTCACAAGATAATAAGACCGAACATATATCATTATATATAATATACACATCAGAATAAGAGATGAAAACATTTTTTTGACTATAGGTATCAATTACTTTAGTATAGGATAAGTCATATGGAATATACATATAGTATATTATACTAGCCACTAGGTATATAATATATATTTCACATACCACCGATGGACGATTTTATCAAACACATTTCGTTAGCGGTGAGTTCGGGCTATCTCATTGGAACAGTAATGATATTTTACCATTATCATAATAGCCATAAAGGCACTTGTGCATAATTGTTGAAAATCAATTTTTTCACCATAATTAATTTTGTGTATATATTAACTCTAGTATAAAATATTATGCAATGCACGTGATGAGAAATGTTTTATATACATTTATGCAATATTATAATTTCAATAATACAAATTACCAAGGAGAAAAACTGTTATAGATTTTTATTTTTATTTATTTATTTATTTATTTATTTTTGTTCACTTTGAATATCAATCAAATTGATTTGGTTACTCTTTTCATAAAAAACATAATACATTTATAACTGATAAATTATAAGATATCTGTCACGGCACTAGAAGATAATACATTAATTCATACACATAACTATACTTCGTTAAAGGTTTTCTTTCTTCAGTAAATTGTTTTTTCACTATAATAATGTTATCGTTTGCAGAACGCATGCAAAATAAAAATTACTGATATCCAAATACATGAGTGTATTTGAATAGTTTCGATTTTAATTAATGAGTTGCAAAACATTGTACTGCAGTATATAATTTCACAGTGATATAAAAATCTTATATATATATATTATTTTTATCAAATTATTTATTTTATACTCTAATAGTTATATATACATTTCAGAAGTTCTGTAATTACAGTCATATACCATACATTTTGACAGTACCATTTACGGTTGTCGCCTGATTGTTAAAAATTCTAAAACGTAAATTTATAAGAAATTCATATTGTGCACATTGATGATTAGACAATCATTGATATCATAATTAAAAGAAATAACTGTTTGGTTATAAAATGTACTGTACAGCTATGTATACAAAATCAATTTAAAATAACTATTTAAGTATATACCTACACGCGTAATAATTCACCTACATGACGTATGAAATGAATCATACGACAATAATAAACTGCCTGTTTGGCCCCAAATACTTAAAAATTTGAAGTACATAAGAGTACAACTATGAAAACGATTTGCACAGTCGACAAAAAATAATAAATTTATTGTATGTACTTGAGTAATGATCGGTACCTATTTTGGTAAATTGAGGCGCACAATCGGTTGTCACCCACACGACTTTGCTTACATTTGTAATGACAACGATATATTCTACTGTATAGACAGTATAAACACTCTATGTACAGGAGGTTATTGTCTATAATGATGGTATATACTATGTAGATGCACAGAACGATAATAAAAATAAAAAAACAATCATACGTTGTTCACAAACAGTGTTTTTCAGCTAACTCGAGATGAAGCCAATTAAATAGATATCCGAAACGTCACAATTTCATTATATGGCTAATGGCTGTTTTTACATTATCTTAGTATTAAAAATTAGTTTTTTTCCTATACTGCTGTTATTTTATTATAAACGTTGGTGAAAAATTTCATAATTTTTCATCCTCTTTCAGTACTATTAACTTTTTTTTTAATTTATTCTACGCAAACAATTTTTATTGTTTATCCGTACTACAGACATTCCGTTGATTTTGGTAAATTTAATTTATACTTTATTTCAATTCACTTCTGTATATATTATACTATCTTTTGTTTAAAAATATTATTAATATGATAAAATACGTAAATATAAATATAAGTATAAATATCAATATGTATAATCATACGTACTATGAATACCTTTATTTGTACCTTTATTTCGCACAAAATGGTATACTTCGGTTTTCGGTATAAATTTGATATTATGTACAACGTTCGCAACCATATTATTGTAACTGACCATAATAATATTATATTAATATGGTGATTGCCCTTGTCCGTCCGTCTCGTCGTAGGCACGGCATGTTTGCATTAGAAATTTAATAAAAGTACCGAATCTCTTTCGTACAACATAATAATACCTATTACAATATATGCAGTATGCAGTATGTACACACATTAAAAATTGTAATAATAATGTATATCTTGTATAAAAAAAAAAACTATCTTTGTAAATTATTAGAATTAATCGTAATGTTCAATGGCCATTGACGTTGCGGAATTTGTTTTAATCGAAAAAAAAAATAATAAAATATATACACCCATGTATTACACATGCGTAGATACATTATTATGTGTAGGCAACGATAATAATGTATTGTAGCGTGTATAATGTGTTCTGTGTGCATTTTAATATACGGTGATTTTTGGCATTCTACATAATGAGTCATAAAAATTACAATGTTGTACTGCAGTTTACCGGTAGCTAGCGTATTTATTAATACATGTATTTAACATGCGCGCGTTTTTTAAGTGTACCTAAGCATAAAAAAAAGAAGTTTTAAATCGTTGTGTAACAAAATAAACAAAATATAAAAAAAAAAAAAAAAAATAGCAGGATCCCCGTACTTTATACACTGTACAAAGTGTAATTTTAACAATATTAAAACTTGTAAGATATTAATTGTTTAAGTCCTAACAATTATATTACATTATAACTTATTATATATAGCCATATAAGTAATAAGTATTTATAAAATATATAAAAAACCATATAATTCCCTATGTAAATATAACGTATACATGCGTTGTTCGTTTCATTAGTAGTATAAGTAGTCTTATAAGTTTGTTTTTGAACAATAATGTAAAAACTTACTGGTCAACATTGCAAAATGTTGTCAAATACTATTGTTTTCCAAAGTTAACGTTTTAATTAAATGTTGTACAAGTTTACATACCTACGTACATGAGTAGGTAAACCTTTAATGTGTGAAACTATATTAATTTGTCCGTGAAAGCTTTACAGTACTTTTAAAATACTTAGATTTGTCCGAAAACGTGATCATAAACATTTAAATACATATTTAAACACTGCATGGTCTGAGATAAAAAAAAAAAAAAAAAAACGCAAAACAAGTACTTAAAAGTTTTTGAACTATTGGCACATCAAAACGTATTTTTATTACAAGTACAGGACGAAAGAACGCATCTCGAGATTGAATAAAACTCGTTTTAATGATGTATTTAAATCTGAAATAAATTTTAAGTTATTACTAATTATTTTCCACGGTTTAAATTTACTTATTTCAACATTTTACGGGTGAGAAATTAATTAGCTGTATTACATACGAGACGGAACTCCAGTAATATTGTTGACTATACGTTTTGTTTTTATTAATCGACATATTAACATATTTTGTTTAGAATTAATATATAACCTTGTTTACAGAGACTATACTTGCATATTAGGTACCGACTTAATAACACTATAATGTTGTTATATGGAGGAACGTATATCAATAGCATTATTCCCTTTTTTAAATTTCAAATCTAAATCGATGGTATTCGCCATTCGGATTGATCCAGAACGAACGAATGACTTACTACTTATATAAACCTTGTTGCAAAACTAAATTATGTATAGTAATCGATTTCTTAACTTTCATCAGTTATAATCTTAATAATTATCATACACATTGTTATGATCAGGCATTTGATCGAAATTTTTAAAATAAACGTGTTCGTCATGATGCTAAATCAATATTGGAATATTTATATTCGAATATTATTGTAGAAACATGTGACGAGCATCATAGTGAAGTGTTTACAATTTCAAAAGTGAACCGTAATATGAAGAAAAATTAAATTTTTTTACGTTAAATATTGTATTACAAAATTGTTTCTGTACTGACGTAATTTGTTAAGTTTTTAAAAATGCTCCCACATACAATCCTATAGTAACTAAATTACTCGATAAATAATCACTGAACGTTAATATAATGTTACATGTCTTGTCGATAGAATAATGATTATATTTGACTGCGATGTGTAAAATGTGATCATTATTATTGTTTCTATGTGATTGGGTTCTAAGTTAATATTTTTTTCTCGCGTATATATGCTTTTACGCTAGAACATATTTCATTATTTCGCCAAATTTGTCCGTCCAAAACCATACAAGAATATTACAGAAAATAAATTACGTTTATGTTTTAAAAACATTTAAAATGCATAAGCTGTACATAAGTTCAAAAAGTGTACCTCTGGAAAATTTTAATAAAAGTCGAGTTAAAAAATTAATTTTTAAATTTAAAATCTATTTCCGGATAAACGCTCATATAATATTATATTATACATGACGAAGATATAAAGATTTAATTGAAATTCAATTCATGCATTATTTCAGGAGAGTATAATATTTATGTCTGTTGTGACCGTTAGGGACATATTTAACATTTAATACTTCTTCGGAAAATTAAAAACTACATACATACACACAGAGCTGCAGCAGCTATACACTTTGGTGTTTTTATTATTTATTTACTGTTGTCTTGTCTTGTCATCACGAGTGCACAACGTAAACGGCTAAAATTCCGTTTAAGAACTCGAATTGAAAGCAATACAAGTAATATAATAATATTTAACAATGTTTATACTTAAAATCGTACTCATGGTAATATTGCCGTATTTTTTTCTTTAATTCTCTCCCTCTTGTAGATGCAAACCCAGATCAGCGCAGAATTATACAGATATAGACAATATGGAATATTATCGTCGTAACGCTGTGTTATTTTTAACAATATTTTTCCAGTAGAAATTTAGCATAAGAAATAGCTAATGGTACCAACACCCATATTGCATATTATATCCATATTACTTTGTAGTCCAGGCGTGCCCAACCTTTTTCAACTTACGGGCTACATTCGAAATTTATATTCATACTGTCGGCCGTATTAACTTCATTGTTTTTTTTTTTTTGTTTATTTCGATAAAATATACAATAGATACATCAGTTGTACATTTTATCGGATATAATATTATCTTTGTTCACTTATCGAATTTATGACTCTAATCATATGTGTATTGAATAAGTATAGGATAGTATACTAAATATTTCCATGCTATAATGTTTGTTTGTTTGCAAAAAATAATTAATTAAATTAAATTATTAAAATGCCTACCCTAGTCTCTACGCACGATTTCTATTGAATATTTTTGGCTTACGTGAAATATGTATTCATTGTAACATTTGTGCAGGTTAATAAACCAAAAAAAGTATTAAAAATTGTTGATACTGAATGGTATAAAAGCAATAGATAAAAATATTTATACAACTAGTAAATAATAATACATCTAATATTATAATACTCTATATAATAATAATTTAGCAATTACATCGAAAAAATTAATGTATTTTGAAAACTGATGTAAAACTGTCAATAATAAGGGATAAAAATAGCCAATTTCACAATATTATATTAAAAATACTCATAACTTATTCAGCTATATAAAAGCATAAATTCTGTAATAGTTAAACTAAAAGCTAAAAAAAAAATAAATAAAAAAAAGGATAAATTACGCACCACATCAAGAAGTAATATAATGATGTCTATACCATTTCTAAAAAGTAATTTTAATAAACAAAAATCCACTAGTGTGCTTAGCACAAAAAATCAAAGAAATTACAATCTTAAGTAACCTTCACCGTTTCCTACAGTTCTTTTTTAAACTAGATCACTGTTAATGTGAGCGTTTGGAAAACTTTGAAACCAAATGTAAATAATCAAAATAACTAATTAATTTCTGTACGAAAGCGCAACTCATGAAATTAAAAAACATCAAAAGAAGAGTTTGGTAACTAAAATATAGATGAAAGAACATTGTATCCGTTCGAAAAATGTATAAAAAAAATGAAAAAAGAAATAAGTAAATTAAGATATAAAATAGGCTATAGCTCATAAGTGAAAAATATGACCCAAACGCAACCAAGAAGAACAAAATAAATACTCCATAAGCACAAAAAAATAAATACGTTTTTAACAAACCATAAGCGTAAATAAATATTACAAAAATAAAGTTTATTTTATCAAAATCATATAGTTATTAATATTAAACTGCTATTGATTATAAAATGAGTTAAAAAATGTATAATTTAAAATTTAAATTACATTAAAAAAGGCTATAATTATCAATTCAAATATCATTTGTATAAGGTTATGCTATATATTATATTGTATATATGTATATAGTTATAATTTTAAATAGTTATCAACAGTCTTCGTAATTCGTTAGGATAAAATACGATACAATAATATTAAACTTCAAAATTGATCCCAATATCACTGTTGATTTGTTTTTGTATTGTAAAAATACTATAAATTTCACTAAAACGAATAATTAAATATAAGAACTAATCATTTTAAAATAAAATCTATACTGTAACGGGTACACTATTACCTCAAGTTATTAAATTAATTGTTGTGTATTTGGTCTATCAAACAAAATAGAAAATTTGCGCTTTTGGGCTTTACCGATAAAATATAATAATATTATAATGATAGGGGTTGTTTTTTTTTTTTTTTTTTGTATGTTGGGTGAGAAATTTTTGAATCAAATCCCCCGTCCACTCCGGATTAGGTTACGTCGGATTAGGGTTGAACCTTAGCACCCTTACACATTAATATATTATAGTAGGTATGCCGAATATAACATAATATAGGTATATCGCTATAATGTGGTCGCGTTGTAGTCGTTATGGTTGTTGTTGTTGTTGTTGTAATTGTTGGTACAAAACTTACATAACGGCAACAGGCCGCTGTTGAGCATGGACAGCTTGATGGTATTGGGTATGGACACCACGCTGTTGGAGGACGCGGAAGACGCGGACGACTTTTTCTTCTTCTTGGGCTTGTCGTCCACGTACTTGGGGGCCGACTTGGACCGGCCCTTGTGCCGGTACGTGGTCTTGCCGCCACTTCGGTGATAGTCGTTCGGGTAGCAGCTGCTGCCGGTGCTGCTGGCGCGCCCGCCGCCGCCACCGCCGTCGCCGGCTACCGACGAGTCGCTCCTGTACGACGACAGCTTGACGACGGGTATGCGGTATCGGATGTACGACGGGCGCCGCCGGTATGCCGGTATACGCGCGCGAACTACGACGCGACGGCAGGTATTATACCGCGGGCACTGCGCGACCGGTGACGGTGGTGACGGTACACCGAGCGGATCACAACGGGTTTTAGCGCGCGACACCGGGTGGACGCCGTAATTCCGGGATCGGGACGCGACAGCGGCTGCGAGCGAGCGATACGTGCGCGCGCGTGTATGCGTGTGTGTGTGTGTGTGTGTGTGTGTGTGTGTGTGTGTGTGTGTGTGTGTGTGTGTACGTGGTGACCGCGACACGGACGCGGACGGACGGACGGACGGAAAAGACGCGCGCGTACGATGAACTAGGTACACGTATAACGCACGTATAGATCACGAAGCGAGATGGAGGGGATTTTTTGCGACGGGCGACGGACGCAACACTCGCGAATGACTGTACGGCACCGTGCGCACGCCAACACCGGCGAGAGTTAGAAGTGTTGCGGAAAACACGCGCCACGCAACGGTTCTCGTCGTCGTCGTCGTCGTCGTCCGGCGACAGTGGTCCGCCTGAAACTAACGGTCGTGCGGAGGCGGTCATGTGTCGTCGTCATCGCGTAGCCGCCGCCGCCGACGGCGCCCGCGTATAGGCGCCGCCTGTATCCCGACGCTGTGTCGCGCGGCCAAGCACGGTCGTGCGTATTATTTTCCTCGTTCTCCTACCGCCAATTTTTAACCCCGTCCGGCTGCACCCTCGCGTGGACGGACCCGTGTGCGCCGACCATCCAACAAGTGGACGACTACGGCCGGGAGATGTTAACATCATGAACTCCTGCTTCGAGTCAGTATCTCCATATTATAAAAAAAATACACTGTATAGGTATACGTAATATATTATAATGTATGTAATTCGTACGCAACGACATTTTGAACAATAAATTATTATGAAATATATTAAAACTGTATAGCAGTATCAATATGTATGAGATATTTAGTTTAAAATGTATAGAAGAGCATAATCCAGTGTTTCCCGACCTAGGAGGCGTGTAAAAATTATTGCCAGGTAGACGGCACGCAGTCATCGCAAAGTTACATTTTTTATAATTATATATTTTATGTACTTTGTATTTTACAAGGTAGGAAAAAATGAAAAATTAATGTCGGCTGATCATCATTGTCGTCAGGGGCGGACTGGCCCAGGGTGCTATACACCAAGTAGCACCCCGGGCCCCCATTCGTATTTATGATCCTGGCTCTTGATTTCTACTATCGGGCCATTTTTAATTTAACTCGTTTTAATTGTAATGTAGAATAGAAAGACAAATTATAATAGAAATCAACAATACTGTTATTATTATATTTAAAATGTTGTATCGTACCACTCGTGTCTACGTAATAGAAACAAATTCTACTTAATAAGTAATAACTGCATAATATATGTAAAAATAGCAATGAACCGTGGTTATAATAATATAATATACTGTGTAGATAACTGTACATTAAATTTGTATATTATTATAGTCCTACTGCTGCTATAATCGCTATGATTGTAATCAATAAAAGTTGTGGTTTATTTTTATTTTGTTTTTTATGGTGGTTTTATGAGTTTTATCTACAATATGTTATAATTATACATTTTATATTAATAATTTTTAAACACTTGTCATATTATTACACAAATTAACTAAATATAGTAATGGGTCATTTATCGTCTTCGTATCTTTGAGCTTAGACGTCTTGTATAATTGTATTCTTCAAGTCTTGCAATTAAAATTGGTAAGTAGGAAAATATTTAATATTTCTTTATTGTAATGCGTATATATTATGTGTATTTTGTAAATATAATAAACAATTGAAATACCTATTGGATATAATCATATAGCACCCTTAATATTTTGCAATATAAATTATATTAAGAAATAAAAATTTGACTTCGCTTAAACTGTTTAAAGCATTGATAACTTCGATCTAGGACAAATAGCCGTCGCCCAAATAATTGGATATTTGATAAAATAAAAATGTTTCTTTGAGTGGGTTAAAATCAATTTTTTTTTAAAAAATTGTTTACTCTAAACTACCTACGTAAATAAATAGTTACTATTTTTTTTTTTTATACAAGTATCTATATTATATTGATGTCTGCATCATACTTCCAAAAAAATAACATGTTATTATTATTATTTTTAGATATTTACGTATTTGGACTATTTCCTAACTTAGTTAAGTTTGGAAAACAATATACGGGACAAATTTGAGTTTTATGAGCTTATAAAAAAAATTTGAGTGAAACGATCACCGTTATTTTCTAGTGAAAATAAGATAAGCTTATTATAAACCTTGTATTAAATTTTCGACAGTTTTTGGCCAGCCAATTAAATTTTATAGGTGTTTAAAAAAAAAAAATTTACAAAAATCGAAAATTTAAATTATCTATAAATAAGTCAAAATATGTCAAAATACTTTGAAAACTTAACCATGTATAGAAAACACCAATATAAAGATTTGGTGAAAATTTCATGTTGTTGCGGTTTTTTGTTTTTGAGTTGGAACATTCTAAAAAAAAATGTAGTGTGTAAAAATGTGATTTTGCGTAAAATTTCCTGTTTTTTCGTAATTTTTTTAAAGTTTTTTTCGATTTTTGCAAAAAGTATTAAAAAAGTTGAATTTTTGACTTGCACAAGTACCATCTACATTCACTTTAATTTCAGAAAAGTTGCTGTATAAGCAAATCGAAGCATTTTTACTGCAAAAAAAGTTGTCGTCAGACACAAAAAAAAAACACCCATCATTATAAAATCAATAGATTCCATCAATCCGTTCAGAATCTAAAAAAAAAGAATAAAGGTAAAAACAAAATAAATCCAGCAGTAAATGAATAAGTATATGGGGTGAATTATCTATATTTGACTTGCAACATCTACAAAATATAAAATCGTTAGAAACGCATCATTACAGTAAAACTAAATTGTTATAACTATGCCGAAACAATGTTATCTACAGCAAATGGATACGAGTTAATAAAATATAACATATCACATTTCATTATAATTTGAATATATAAAACTAAAATTTTATAATAAAACCGAACAAATTGTTTTGGGTCTGATCCAGTTCGTTTCATTATGGTGCACCATGAATGAGGTCTTCTGTAATTTTATACTGAAAGGAATTAGAATTACATATAACTACAAACCTGAAGGAATCCGGAATCGGGCACCAGAATTTATGTACCTGGTATTACTCCCCTTTTGTTAGGAAGGAATTGGGTTGTGCCCATACACAATGCGTTTCATGGCCACCATCAGCAAATAGTACCCACGAGTATTTCATCATTGTGTGCAAGAGGGTGGACAATAGATAAATATAACAGGTTACGAGCAAGTACCCTATATCTATCTAAGTAACTTGACCCATGAGGCATTGCACGTGTACATACTAGCGAAGTGATTCGAGAAAATTTATTATTTCTAAACGTGACGATGTTGTATGAACGAGACTGCACGTAGATCTCCTGAACGTATACAAGCTCGTGATAATATTAGTAACTTTCTATGTGGAAAAATTCCCGAGTTCACCGGGGAACCGGTCCCCCTCAAGAACGTAGATATATTGTTCATACGACAAACCTTATGTTATTTACCCAATATTTTTTTATCATATATTTTATATTTCAAGTTTATATTCGCCAAGGTTATTTCGCTGCATAGCTTTTTCAATTCAAGCATTCATGATGTAAAATGAAATCAGCATTGATAAGAAGAACTTACATGTTAATTATAATTTATTACAAAATATATTATTGCTTGTATTTCGATATTTATTTATACTTATTATATGATACACGTACTGCAGATTGTATACTTCTCTAAATTAACAAATTAAATAAACAAAAACGGGTGGACCTCGCTTTGCTGTACAGTTGGGGGTGGAGTGCATCTCGTTTATAGGATAGGTCATTATTACAATGGATTTGTTAAATTTGAATGCAATGATAGATATCATTGTATACGAATAACGATTCTGAACGGAGTTAATATGTTTGTCAAAAATGTGTATATAATAATATAGTATTTTACATTCACTTTCCTTTCATAAAAGTTGCTGTTTAAGCAAATCGAAGCATTTTTACTGCCAAAAAAGGTGTCGTCAGACACAAAAAAAAAACACACATCATTGTAAAATCAATAGATTCCATCACTCCGTTCAGAATATAAAATTATTACATCAAAATTTGGTGGTAAAATAAGAAATTTATATTTTAAAGTTCATTCCATAATGCTATATTATGTATCGAAAAAGTTAATAAATAAAAAAACCTCACAATACATGTATGAACGGAGTGATGGAATCTATTGATTTTACAATGATGTGTGTTTTTTTAGATTCTGAACGGAGTGATGGAATCTATTGATTTTACAATGATGGGTGTTTTTTTTTTGTGTCTGACGACAACTTTTTTTGCAGTAAAAATGCTTCGATTTGCTTATACAGCAACTTTTTCTAAAAGGAAAGTGAATGTAGATGGTACTTGTGCAAGTCAAAAATTCAACTTTTTCAATACTTTTTGCAAAAATTGAAAAAAACGTTAAAAAAATACGAAAAAACAGGAAATTTTACGCAAACTCGCGTTTTTCAAAATACATTTTTTTTAGAATACTCTAACTCAAAAACCAAAAATTGCAACAACTTGAAATTTTCACCAAATCTTTATATTGGTGTTTTCTATACATGGTTAAGTTTTCAAAGTATTTTGACATATTTTGACTTATTTATAGATAATTTAAATTTTCGATTTTTGTAAATTTTTTTATTTTAAACACCTATAAAATTTAATTGGCTGGTCAAAAACTCTCGAAAATTTAATACAAGGTTTATAATAAGCTTATCTTATTTTCACTAGAAAATAACGGTGATCGTTTTACTCAAATTCTTTTTATAAGCTCATAAAGCTCAAATTTGTATAAAATGTGTCAAAATCACTATAATTAGCAAGTTATTTTGTAGATAAAAATTCATAAAATATTTTCTGTTTATACTTAAGGTTCAAAATTTTGACACTAGTTTGTTCATAAGCTAATCTTCAAAAATATATAAAAAAAATTTCTACCGGACCAAAAGGAAAAAATTTTATGACCGTTTAAAATTTAAATTTTTACGAAATTGCATTATAATTCAATTTAAATATAAAATACTATATTATTATATACACATTTTA